>JAWRVF010000504.1:0-258779 GCA_036785485.1 Physcomitrellopsis africana | reverse complement strand
TCTTATTCATGAAATTAAGAATAATTCTTCTAAGTCTCATGATATTTCAAAGTTTGAGTTCAAGAAAAATCTACTCTATTTCGAAGGGCGCTTATATGTTCGAGAAGGTGAAGCACGATTACGTGTTCTTCAAGCTCATCATGACTTCCCAGCAACAGGATATTTTAGGTACAATAAGACTCTAGAGTTGATATCTAGAGATTTTTGGTGGCCTCAAATGTGGAAGGGAGTCAAAGATTTTGTAAAAACATGTGATGTTTGTTCAAGATCAAAAACTCCTCGCCACCGACCCTACGGACTTCTTTAGCCATTACCCATTTCAGAACAACCATGGTCTTCTGTGTCTATGGATTTTATCACGGATCTTCCAAACTCAAGTTCTTATGACTCTATATTCGTGATAGTAGATTGTTTCACTAAGATGGCACATTTTATACCATGTAGAAAATCTATCACAAGCAAAGAAATAGCTAAGCTTTTCCTTGACAATATCTACCGCTATCATGGATTATCTAAGGATATTATATCGGATAGGGGAACTCAGTTTGTATCGAGATTTTGGAGAACACTTTTCAAGATTCTTAAGGTGGATATAAAGCTATCTTCAGCTTTCCATCCTCAAACTGATGGACAAACGGAGCGCGTAAATCAAGTCTTGGAACAGTATTTGAGATGTACCATCAACTACCAACAAGATGATTGGACAACTCTTTTACCATTGGTAGAGTTTGCTTATAATAATACGGTACATTCTTCTACACAACAAACACCTTTTTTTGCCAATTATGGTTACCATCCACGACTTGATACTTTTGATTATTCGAAAGTTGACAATCCTGCGGCGGAAGACTTGGTAAATCATTTGTCAAAACTACATACAACAATGAAGGCACAATTAAAGGAAGCTCAAGAACGACAAAAGATAAATGCTGATGCATATCGAAAGGAACAACCACAACTCAACGTAGGCGACAAGGTATGGCTACTTCGTCGCAATATCAAGACTACGCGACCTTGTGACAAGTTGGACTATCGTAAGCTTGGACCTTTTCGTATTTCTGAACAAATTAATCCAGTTGCATATCGATTACGCCTACCAGAGTCTATGAAGATCCACCCTGTATTCCACGTGTCTCTTCTTGAACCATATAAGATAGTGAACATACCAAGAAGAAGACAAGTGCCACCTCCTCCTATAGAAGTGAACAATAATGACGAATTTGAAGTGGAAGAAGTCTTAGATTCAAGGCGGCGCCGAAATAGGTTGGAATATCTTGTTCACTGGCACGGATACGATATTAGTGAGTGCAAACCAGCAAAAAATCTGGCGAATCAGTGAGGAAGGTGGAGACCTTTCATCAACAACATCCATCGAAACCAAGATGAAGACTTCCCTATAAAAGAAAGCAGATGTAGGCAGATAACATTCAACTTTTCTATCCTTGTTTGTAGTTTCTTTGTATTTTGTGACGCTAAGGAGATGGGAATCAACAACCCGGATTTGACTCAAGAGCCGTTCAATGTTTGCTCACGGGACATTGCATTGTCACAACCTTCAAGACGACGCAACCGAGATGAAGTCTTCAAGAACGACATGTTCTTCCTCGAATAGATGGCGAGATACAACGTGTTTGGTATCACGACCTTGGAAGAGATTCTCGATGTTTGGTGATTTTATTGGAGATAGGAACAACTCCTGACGGTGTTCCAGATGTGACATTTGAAGGAAGTTATGAAGGTCACAACAATGATCAAATAACAGGGTGGTCTTCTCGCCCTGGAATGGGACACTATCGATGGCTGAGAGGACCCATCAATTACCTTCGAAGAGAACAAAGATCAGAATATGTGGCAAATACTATTCGTCGCATCTTAGACTTTCTACACATGTAATCACCGCTCCTCGTGGAACTCGTCCTTTAAAGGGGGGGTAATGTCACGGACATATACATAGTTACTTATATGATCAGATAGAACTAGATAAAAGAAGGTAAAAGCAGGTTAATTCCATAATATCTTTAGAGAAACTTCCTAGAAACTTCATAGACGCTGCTTTGACTTTATAAGTATCCATAGTAGACTTTTGGATTAGAAACTTGGTCAATAAGTTAGCCACATGTTGCACATGTTGGTAGCTTGAAGACCAAGCTAAATACGTGGCGAACATATAGGAAACTTGCCCTGCAAGTTCGACACGTGTCTTGCAACTTGGACACGTGTCTTGTAAATTGGATACGTGTTGGAGGTCCTATAGAACGTCGCCACTTAGCTCTTAGGTAGATAGTATAAATAGAGATAAGAATGAAGCCTTCTTCACTCTTGTCAACTCCTTTCTTGTTTCCAGTCTAGTTCAAGAGTCTCTAGTTTTCTTGTCTTTTGGCATTAACCATTCCAGTTTCTTTTTAATACATATACTTCTTTATATTTATTTCTTTGAGAGAGGTCTCACTTGTTTATTTGATTTCATCCAGTTATTGTCCTTGACACCAATATTGGGGTTGTAATAAACGCCATCTTAAGATCTTAGAATGCCTTCTCCGTTTGATGCCTCCATTCCAATTTATCTTTATATATCAATGAACTAAGAGAGGCAGCAACTTGAGAGTAATTTTTGATGAAGATTTGATAGAAATTAGCAAATTTAAGAAAATATTATGCATCTCTCACAGTCTTCGGAATAGCCCATTGTATAACCGCTTCTATCTTCTTGGGATCCATTGTCAAACTCTTAGTAGATATAATATATTCCAAAAATTCCATCTTAGGTTGGTGAAATATGTATTTCTCTGGTTTGACATACAAACTTATATCTCGCAGCTTTTGTAATACTGACTTGACATGCCTCTCGTATTCCTCCAGATTTTTTGAGTAGCTTAAGATGTCATGAAGATGAATCACCATGAACTTGTCTAAATACTCTCTCAAAATATATCATTCATTAAATGCTGAAAGATAGCGGATGCGTTTCTTAGGTCAAAGGGAATGACATTATATTCAAAATGTCCATACCTTGTCCAAAATGCAATCTTTTATTTATCTTCTTCCTTGATCCATACCAGATTGTATGCTCCACAAAGATCTATCTTAGTATAAATCTTAACTTGGCCAAATTGTTCCAAGAGTTCTGAGATTAATGATAGTAGATAACGATTTTATATTATTATCTTATTCAATCTCTGATAATCAATGCACATACGTAAGGAACTATCCTTCTTTTTTACAAAAGATATAGATGCACCTGTTGGAGACTTTGAATACTTGATGAAGTTCTTTACAAGATTTTCATCAATATAATCTTTCAATACCAAAAGCTCATTTTGAGAAAGATTATAGATTGGGCTAAAAGATTGTTGTATTCTTTTCTGAAGGTCTATAATACAATCGTATGGTTGGTGCTGTGGCAATATATCAGCATTCATCTTCTAAAAAATATCTTGAAATTTATTATACTACTTTGAAATACTTGCCAATGAAATCATATCTTCTTTAATTGGAATCATAGAAATAAAAAATGGTGTACCTTCTTTGGCTATTCTGATGAAAACCCTTGTTTAAATAAATAAAGGTTTATTAATTGATTTATAAATTGGTTTACAAATTTATTTATCAAATAATAAATTTGGCTTTTTATGAATTTTTGCAAAGATCTCTAATAGAAATGTTATTCTTTGCGATCTCCAATCTATAGATGGATTATGCTTTTTCAACCAAGATAGCCCAAGAATAACAGGATTTGAAGGAGTCTTAATAATGTTGAATATAATTTGGCTTCTATGATCTTTGAATGACACTTTTATAGGTGTGGTTTTATATGTGACACTATCAAAGGATAAAGATTGTCTATCTATTACCTCTATATGAATAGGTTTGGATTTCTATACTAGAAGAATTTTATAAAACTTTGTGAATACCTCATCTAACAAAGCAGTCATTTGAAGCTTCTGAGGACCAAAATATAAAGGGATTGTAAAATAATGAGTAAGTTGAGTAGAAAGAAAAGAACTTAAATAGTTTTAAAATTTTGGATTGTTCAGCCGCATAGTGTCTATTGTGGCTAAATATTATTGTTTTCTTGAACAATTACACTTCTAATTTTTATGTGTCAATTTTTTTTTTCGGGCAATTGCCAACCTTATGGTCTTCCTCACCACAATACAAGCATAGACCTTCTTCCATTTGATACTTCTCTTTTCGTAGACTAAGATTTAAATTCTACTACATCAAGTTGTATATCTTCTACTTCTAAGTGTGAATTCAAAATACTTGTTGATGTAGCAAGGGTACATTGGATTGCATATTGTCTTGTTGAAGCCTATAAACATTGATCTTGTGAATGTTGAAATAATCAATTATCACATTTTATGGCTTGGCTAATGGCTTCATTGAGCGATTGTGGATCCAAAAGCAACAATAACAAATTTTTTATATTATTTCTTAATCTCCAATAAAATTGGATGATTAACACTTCTTCATTCCAAATGATGTTGCACACTGTCATACTGTATTTACATGCAGTGTGTAAAAATATTATATATCTTGTGTTTATTATTATTATATATGTGAGTGCTAGAGATTATTTTAGAAGATATTATAAGGAGAGGATTTATTTTAGCCACTTAATTAGTAAATTAAAATGGCAATTTACTTTGTTCCTACCTTACTTATATTCTAGAATAGACTCTTCTGTAATTAGAAGAAAGATAAAGGTTGTTTTATCTTTCTTGTTGACTTTTGAGGTAGAATGGACGGTAGAAACTTTGATCTGCCACTGCAAATTTGATTTCAAGTCTCTCTTAGTAAAATTTATAGAAAGTGTGGAAAATTGTGTTAGCTGTCTATTAAGCTATCTCTTGTAGTATTTGGAGTTGAAGAGAGAAAGTTCTGAGCTTGAGAGTAGAAAAGGATCTACTGCCACCTGATGAAGAGGGGCAGAGACTTTGTTCAACCACCCAAGTCGGAAAATCTCTTCAATCTTTTGATATTTTAGATGCTTATAGTAGATTGTGTAAGCTTTTCATAAAAATAAAAATCAATACATTTGGAGCTTTTATGAAAGTTTAATGAGCCGTGAAGTGTCAAGAGGCCAAATTGTTGCTAGGGTTTGAAGAGTAGAATCAACTAGCTATAAAATCTGGAGTTTGAAAGGCATATATGCAAAATTTTAGGACAAGTCAGATGATGGAGTGAACCTTCTAAAAAGCTATTGCATGCCTAATTTGAAGAAGGGAAGTAATCACAACAAAGGCTGAAGTGAAGAGGAGCTTTGCTGCCTTTGCATTTGCTGGGAAATTTTAGTGCCTATTTCTTTTAGCCATAACTTTTAAATGGTAAAATATCTATTTGTGAAGATTTGATATATTTTACACTAGATTATTGGCTTTTCTTAGACTATAAGCATGCTTGATTTGAACTTTAGATGGATTTTTAGTGATTTATTTAGTTTCAGCTTGTTGTATGACTTGTATTTCTCATATGTGGGTTGTATTTTGAGGTATACTTGAGTATATACATACTTTGCTTATACTTATTATACAATTATATATACTTGTATTTATATCAAGTATTTATATAAGTATTCTATAAGTATTATATATAATATTTATACAAGTATTTATATAAATATTATACCAAGGATTATACTCTATTTTTATATAAGTATTTTATAAGTATTATACATAATATTTATATAAGTATTTTTACAATTATTATATCAAGGATTATACTCTATTTTGTATAAAGATTATATTCCACTCTTGTACAAGGATTATATTCTAATATTGTCCAAGTATAGAAGATTCTTGCACGACTTCCTCTCATGTTTCTTGCTAGATTTAGTAGCAGCTAGGAACCCGGCATCTTCCCTAGGCGAATTCTCTCTACCTGACAATGTTATTTTTCTAAAATTGGATGTATAGATTGATATAGAGTGTTGTCATATAATATGTTGTTCTGCTTGGAAATGTACCAAGCACTTGACTGTAGAGGATGAAGTTGTAGTTTACATACACTCAAGAATCTTTAACAAGTTTTATTCATATACGAAAGGTATGATTTGAATATCATAGTAAGAGTGCTTGAATCAATACAAAGTGTTTAAAAATATTCTTTTTGATAACTTCATCCATATAGAAATTCTAATCACTTTGTTACTTGTTATAATCAAGCAATCAAGAGTCTCTTTATAAATCTTAATTTCAATCAATGAAATTCAATAAGCTATAATTTTTAATCTAGCTACCAATTTAATATGAAATTTTTCACAAAATACAAATACAAGTTTTTTTTATGTTCAAAAAATTTCAACTCAATCCAACATACAAATTGTGAAAAATTGACCAAAACCCCCACTAATGTCACTTAGGTGCCAACTTGAAAGTTAATGCAAATATCCTAGCAAAAATTTCTTCTTTTGTAACTATTAAATTTAGCTAAAATTTGGTATGTAGCTCAACCTTTGAGTCTTCTAAAATTGTACCAAATTTCTCCTTGATCCAACTGATAGATCTTAAAATATTGCACGAATCCCAAACAATCCTAAATTGCCAATTTTTGGTACCTCTTTGTATTAAAGATTGAATAAAGCTTGAATGCACTATTAGATTACTACAATTTTTCACTCAATCTTAGCACACTCAATTAATCACATACTATCAAAATTTCAATTGTAGATGTCATACCAATTGCACAAAATAGCTAAAGTGTTAGCTCTAATTTTATTGCATAAAAATGTAATCTCTCATACAAACCCTAAATTTAAATAATAATTGTTAAGTTCTTCCAAATTTTCTAAAAACAAGCCTCATGTTCCTAAAACAAACTTCAAGCTAGCTTCCCAATTCTAATTGCCAATCTCTAAATGACTTGACTTCTTGTCCTTGGTGGCCATTTTTGTGGCTAGAGGTCTAAATTTGACCCTATTCCACTCATGGTTGACCCCGAGTATCAATCTAACTTATTTTAAGGATTTTTAAGCTTGACCCTATCCTCAATTTAATCTTAGTATTAACCATATTAATTCTTTATCTCCTTTATCTTATTTATATTAACTTATGGTATTTTTAAAGCCGTTAAAGACTTTCTACAACTTAAAAGAAAAATTTAATAACAATTTTTTATCTATTAGCTATTAAAGTAAGAAAATAATCTAAGAGTCTTTTATAAATCTTTTCTTAAGTATCTTAAGTTTTTATTGAACCAAGATAATCAAATATTAAGTAGAAATTATTCTTATTCATGCTTTTCACTATATAAACATGTCACAATACAATAGCATGCCCCTTGATGTAATGCTCAGATCTTAGTACTTGCCCAATAAGCCTTTTCATGTTTTCAAAATACTTCCACAAATACTTCTATGAAAATTTCAAAGTTACTAAAAATTGATGATCTTTTTTCAAATAAAGGAGCAAACTATGAAAGTACTTGCCTTGTAAGCAAGGTATTAAAAAATCCAATTTGTGATTCTTCTGTCGGATAGATATAAGGTTGTAAGATTGATATCAATTGAATTTGATTGACAAACCCTCGGAACTTTGAACACATACCATCATATTTCTTTAAAAGACTAACTTGAGGCTCCTTACATTGTTGAATAAGTAGATTTTCTTAGCATAGCATAGGTAGTAATACATCTTCAAATACAGAAGTTGAGGGTGGATACAATCTAGATTGTAGTACTCTAAATGTTGCATCATTATAAAGTTTTACAACAACTCCTTCAATCTCTACAATCCTAGCAAATAAAGTAGTAAGAGCACTTATAATGGCATCTAACTTAGACTCAGAAGATTTGGTTATACTAATGTGTTCACCTCCAACCATTCTAGGAGAAAGAAAAAATGAATCTATAAGAAAAAAATATCAGTTTAGAGGAGGGTAATTTGCAATCTCTAAAATGTTTTAAGACCTTCAAAGAGATGGGTGATCTATTCTCTTACAAGAAGAGAAAAGTTCCAATATTGTGATAAAATAAATATCAATTTAGAGAAGGATAATGTGCAACCTCTAAACTGCTGGTATACCTTTGAGTAGAGAGATAATCTACTCTTTAATAAGAAGGATCCAACTCTAATATTGAAGATAATGTCAATCTCAACAAACTGTCGAAGACATGAAAATACAGATTAAGAAACTTGAACTAGAATAAGGTTTCAAAAAAAAACCAACAAGAACTTAAATTAATAAGGTGAGTACATGAACAATATCTAGAAAGGTGAATTATAATTCCAAGAGATGCATTGTTAAGACTAAAGAATTCTTTGATCTCAACCTTGTGAGTCATCAAATCAACTCATTATTTGTTTTAGGATAAAAGAATGCATTAAGAGTGCCAAAATTACAATTATAAAATAAAGATGTGTTTAGATGATGATAAATGAAGGAGAATAGTATTAATAAGAAAGAAATAGGATATCACTGACATAACATTTACTCCAATAATTACCTAATTAATATAGATTGATAGAAGTAGGTAAATTAAATTAATTTAATAATAATTCATAAAAAAGCTTCTTAGAAGCTTCATAAATGCAGAATCACCTTTATATATGTTTATAAATGATTGATAAATTAGAAACTTGGCCAACAAGCTAGCCACGTATCGTACATGTTGCTATTTGTAGAACAAGCTAGCCATGTGTTGCACATGTTGGTAGCTCATGGAATAAGTTAAATATGTGGCATACATGTAGAAAACTTGTCTTACAAGTTTGACATGTGTCTTATAAATTAGACACGTGTTGGAGGTCCTAGAGAATGCCGCCACAAAATTCTTAGATAAATAATATATTTAGAGATAAGAGTGAAGGCTTCTTCACTCTTGTCAATTCCTTTCTTGCTTCTAGTCTAGTTCAAGAGTCTCATATATTTTCTAGTCTTTGACAATAGCCATTCTAATTTCTTTTTAAATATATATATTTCATTATTTTTATCTTATTATTTTCTTTTGACATAGTTTGTACTAATTTATGCATATATTTTAGTTTGTGTCCTTTTCAAATTGATAAGAGCGCAGTTATAATATCAGAGCTTTGTCTCTTCTTCATTAAGAGTAGATTACGCCTTTTTCTTCATAAGACATAAGCATATTAGAAGTTGTAGATTACTCACTTCTAAACTGATATTATTCTTAGATATTTTTCTTTTATTCTTGAGTATTTTATTTTGTAGTGAGACTAGATATTTTTTTTTCTTTTTTATTGTAATATCATGGCAGAGCTTGCCGAAACAAAGAATGTAGTGGCACAAATATAAGAACAAATGAGAGAATTAATACTAATAATATAACAACTCAATGCACCACCACAAGAAGCAATAAGATTAATAAGAAGAAAAGATATAGAGATGATTCGAGCTACTTCAAGCCAACCTACAATTGAAGTATCAAAGAACCAAAAATTAGTTTGCTGGAGAAGTTTGATGGCACCAGATCTAAGTTTCAAGGATTCATCAATGAAGTATAATTGGTGATTGAACTTCAATTCCAAAGTTATCCAACCTAGGGATCACAAGTCACGTTTATTTGAACATTATTATCAGATTCTATTTTATTATGATTTTTGTCCTTTTTTGAATGACGTGATCTAATATTAGAGAATTTGGAGGCATTTTTAGTAAAATTTTGATCTATGTGTAGAAAACATGATGCAATTCGTATCGCAACAAACAAGATCTGTATCTTGCAACAAGGGAATTGATCAGTTATATCATATGCTTTACAATTTTGACAATTAATAATTGACACCAAGTAAGATGATGCTGCGCTTATTAATCAATTTCTCTATAGATTACAATATGAGGTAAAAAAATTGATGCTCAAATTATCTGATCTTCAGATATTGAGTCAAGCAATTGATTTTGCTATGAAGTGTGACAATTGGCATTTTGAATTTTGATTGGAGAGCTGCATAAAAGAACCTCAATATTACTATAATACAATGGCAGCATAAATGTCTTCTCAATACATACATTCAAAAGTAGAAGACATGCAAATTGACACGATACATTTTAAACTTCTTATTGAATAAGAAAAGATTCATAGTCGTCAAGAAGGATTGTGTTTATATTGTAGAGAATCTAAGCACTTTGCTCAACATTGTCCAAAGAATTGATGCTACTACAAGATTAAAAGAACGGCCGTCAAAAAAGACAATATGTCAGAAAACGAATTTGTCTAGCTACAATAGAGACCATGCAGCTAGAATCTTATATAATTCATAATAAAGATCCTATCTTCTCTTCAAAATCCTCTCTTTGTTTTATAATAGATGTCTATTTGGGACCTTAAAATCACAAAGCTTGTGCCTTACTAGATTCAAGAGCCTCAACATGTTTTTTAGATAAAAAATTTGTTAAAAATCATAGAATATTTTCAATACAAAAAATTAAATCCGTACATGTAGAAATTATAGATGGTCGCCTGTTATCTTATAAAAATATTATTCATTAAATCTTTCCTATAAATATAATAATAGATGGTCATAATAATTGTGTAGTCTTTAATATAATTAAGTCTCCTTCTAATCCAATCATTTTACGTTTATCATAGCTAAAAAAATATAATCCTCAAATAGATTATATTTCTCATAGACTTGATTTTTTTTAAAATATTAATAAAAGTCCTATAAATCAAATAACAAATTATAAGCCTAGTATAGTGAAATCCATACTTATAGGCGTAAAAGCGTTTATGAATGAAGCAAAAGAAGGATCATCTTTTGCTATCTATATTACACCTATTTCTCATAGTAGAAAGACTTCAAGTGGCATTCCAAATCAATATCAAGATTATCAAGATCTTTTTGAAAAAAATAATACAAATATTCTTTTAGAGCATCATCCATATGATTGTTCAATTGATCTTAAAGAGGGAATTCAAGCTCCACTTGGACCAATCTATAGTCTATTCCAAAATGAATTGACTGAACTCAAGAAATACATTAATGAGAACTTGGCCAAAAATTTCATATCTTATTTAAAATTCCCAACAAGAGCTCTTATCTTGTTTGTAAAGAAGAAAGATGGATCACTATGGATGTATGTAGATTATCAAGGACTCAACAAGATTATTATCAAGAATAGATTTCCTTTACCTCTAATATCTAGACTTCGTGATCAACTGAATCAAATTAAGATCTATACAAAAATAAATCTAAGAAGAGCATACAACTTAATATGCATCAAAGAAAGTAATGAATGGAAGACTGTATTTTGAACAAGGTATTGACATTTTGAATATAATGTCATACCTTTTAAACTTACAAATATATTAGCTGTTTTTCAATATTTTATGAATGATGTAGTTCATGAGTTTTTTGTTGATTTTATTATTTATTATTTAGATGACATTCTGATCTACTCTAAGAATACAAAAGAATATGAACTTCATGTTTATTGTATATTACAAAAACTTAGAGATGCAAGGTTATATGCCAAGATGGAAAAGTATATATTTAACACTACTCAAATTGAGTTTTTAGAAGACATCATTTCAAATAATGGTCTTAAAATGGATCTAAAGAAAGTTCAGATAATCATGAATTAGAAGATTCTAAAAATAGTATGAGATGTACAATACTTTTTGGAATTTGCCAATTACTATCAAATCTTTATCAAAAACTTTTTTCAAGTTGCAATTCCACTTACACACTTAACTTGTAAGGACAAATTCAAGTAGAACAAAGAAGCAAAAGCATCATTTGAGGCTTTGAAGATAACTTTTACTTCTGTATCAATCTTGTATCGTGTTGACTTTTTAAAGGCACTTTTTATGGAAACAGGCGCATTAGACTTTGCTTTGGGGGTGGTATTGTTACAAATGGGAGCAAATAATAAACTCCATCTAATAGCTTTTTATTCCAAAAAAATTTCAGCAGCAAAAATCAACTACGAAATCTATGATAAAGAATTTTTTATAATTGTGGATTCTTTTTAAAAATGGCATCACTATCTAAAAGATGCTTCTAGTCTAATCACCGTGTATATGGATCACAAGAATCTCAAGTATTTCATGCCAACACATATGTTGAATTGTTGTCAAGCTTGTTGGAATATGTTTTTGTCAAGATTCATATTTATTATCACCTATCGACTAGGAAAACAACAAGGTCTCTTCGATGTCCTTTCTAGACATTCTTATCTTATACCAAAAGAAGGAGGTTCAGCTTTTGATCAACAAAGAACAACCGTCTTGAAGCCGGAACAATTTTATCTTCGAGCAATAAAAACAACATTCACTATTGATTCAAATTTTGTCACGCAAATCCAATCAAGTATGTCCTCAAACCCTCTTGTCTATGAGATTAAGAATAATTCATCTAAGTCTTATGATACTTCTAAATTTGAGTTCAAGAATGATTTATTCTATTTTGAAGGCCACCTATACATTCTAAAAGGCACAATATAAGTACGTACTCTGAAAGCTCGTCACAACCTCCTTGTGGCAGGACATTTTGGATATAATAAGACTTTGAAGCTAATATCAAGAAATTTTTGATGGCCTCAAATATAGAAGGCTATTAAAGAGTTTGTACAATCATGTGATGTTTGTTCAAGATCAAAAACTCCTCATCACCGACTTTACAGACTTCTCTAACCATTATCTGTACCAGAACAACCTTGGTCTTTTGTTTCTATGGATTTTATCATGGATCTTCTCAAGTCAAGTTTATATGACTTCATATTTATGATTGTAGATCGTTTTACCAAGATGGCATATTTTATATTGTGTACAAAATCTGTTACAAGTAAAAAAAGAGCTAAATTCTTCCTTGATAATATCTATTGCTATCATGGATTATTAAGAGATAGTCTATCAAATAGAGAAACATAATTTGTATCAAGATTTTGAAGCATCCTTTTCAAAATATTGAAGGTGGATATAAAATAATCTTCAGCTTTCCACCTTCAAATTGATAGACAAACGGAACAAGTAAATCAAATTTTGGAGCAATATTTGAGATGTACTATCAATTATCATCAAGATGACTAGACAATTCTTTTGCCATTGGCAGAGTTTGCTTATAATAATTTGATACATTTGTCTATTCAACAAACTCTATTCATTGTAAATTATGGTTATCATCCACAACTTGATACTTTTAACTTTTTAAAAGCTAATAATTGTACGATAAAAGATTTGGCAAATCGGTTGTCAGAGCTACATGCAATAATGAAGGCACAATTAAAGAAATTTTAGAAACGACAAAAAATCTTAATAAGTCTTCGAGGTAATTATCTTAATTAATTTTTTTTTTAATTATAAGAATTAATATTTAATTATTGAGACCAATATCTATATTGGCCTTCTATCTTAAAGTACCACTTATTAAATATATATATATATATATATATATATATAAATATTACTTAGTAAGTAATAGAAGCATGAAAAAGAAATCTCATTTCTTTTTAATTATTTATATAGAAAATAAGATTTTTAGTTGATTTAAGTTTATTTTATTATTATAAAAAATCACCAAGGTAGAATAAAATATTTTTAAATTGATATTATCACTTTAAAAGTATTATAAGAATTTTTAGAATTTATTTAGAATTTTTAAGGAATTTTTAGAATAAATTTGGAGACTTTGGTAAAAATAAGTTTTATCACCTTAGGAGCCATTATGAAGAAATGGAGCAAGATTTGAAGGCCATACAAAGTTCCTAGGCTAATTGGGTATTTTTGAACACCATGGTGAAGTTAAAATTGCCAAATAATGAGTTTTACTAGTAGAAAATAGGAGGACCAGCAGCTAGTGTAGTCCTTGTAGGAAGGGAGGTGCACAAGTTCCATATAGGTTGTGGCACCTTGGATGTAGGTAGGAGTATAAGACTAAGGCCTCGTGGCCCCTCTAGGACACTTTTTGTATACTACTTGTGAGTCTTGGTGAGGTTTGAACTCATGATCTCTTAAGCAAGATATCCTTGAGATAAAAAATTTCCACTTAATTTTGCTATTATTTATCTTCTATCTTTGGATTATTATAATTTATTCATAATAATTCAGATTTATATATTTTTTATACTATTAGAAAGATAAAAAAGTTATCTAAATAAAAATATTTGTTTTATCTTATACTTTTATATTTTATTAGATAAAAATATAATGAATAAATTGTGACATAGTTTTGAATTAAATATTTGATTGATATCTTATACTTCTCTTGTTTTGTGGTTGTTATTCTTGTTATACTTGTTATTTGCTCCTTCACTTTACACCACCAATTATAAGTAATTCTTAAGTGAGACCACCTTGTAACTTGGGTTGAAGGGTGAAAATTTATCCTCACAGATTTCTATATATACTCATGTCTAAGACGCTTCTTGAGTGGCTTCCATCAAACTAAGAAGCTTCTCGAGAAGCTTCTACCAATTGGAAAGCTTCTCGAGCTCTTTCCACTAATTGAAAATCTTCTTCAGCTCCTTCTATTGATTGAGAAGCTTCTTGAGTTCCTTCCACTAATTAGGAAATTTTTCAACTATCTTTTATTAGTTAAGAAGCTTCTAAAATATTTTAAAAGATTTTGTGAATCTTTAGAGTGTGTATCTCTAACAATAGCTTCTTCCAAATTGGGAAGCTTCTTGAGCTCTTTCTACTAACTAGGAAGCATTTTGAATTACTTTTATCAACTAGGAAGCTTCTCAACCAATTTATACTAACTCAGAAAGCTCTAGAATATTCTAGAAGGTTTTGTAAATCTCCAAAGTATATATGCCTAGCATCACTGCCTTGTCTAGCAACGAATTCCAAGAGAAGTTCATATCTTTAAAAATCTTTCTACATACGTAAAAAATTAAGATTACACTGCGCTAATGAAGCTATGTATTTTGTTCTCCATTCTTAGATAATAGGTTCTACTAGTCCTTAAAGAAATTGCCTATGGCCTTGAGCTAGTACTTCTATTATTGAAACATTCCATCCAAGGATCTGATCTTTATTGTAGCCTTCAAAATATCCTCCAAATAAAATCTCAAACTTAAAAGGATTTACTTTTCCAAACTCAAGCAATATCATTGAAGCTTGAGCATTAAAATTCAGCCTTACATAGTTGCATCTTACTCGTAATAGCTCCAATTGAGGTCATATTTGGAGCTAAAATATATCATTCTTACTTTATTCAATTGAAGGTTGTGAAGATTACACTAATTTGTTCAAAGCTTGCGTGATGAGTGAATCTTTTGAATCTTATTCTCTCAACGCTTAAAGATTTGATGTGGTAACTAACTTGCTTCTACTACTCTATTTTATCTTCAAACAAATGGCTATATATTGATGAAGGCTCTAATTTAATTCTCCTTTTTTTATGAATATTCTTTAAATTCAATCTTCACCAAGAAATTATCATTGAATACGTTTGGATTTGTGAAAATAGAATTGATAAAATTCTTGTACCTTTTGAGGCACATTGGTGAGATTTTTGGCTGGTTTCTATATGTGCTCATTAATATCATAGCCTTTCCAATAAACAAGATATTCCAATTTGCTCTATCTTTACCATGAATTAAATCTTTTTTCAACCTTGTATTCTTTATGGTCTTCGATTTTGATACTAAATGGTGATTCTTATATTCTTTTCAAAATATACGACTCTCTATAAGGTTCTAAAAGAAAGACATAAAAAATTAGATGTACCTTCATAGAATATGGTAATTCTAAGCAATATACCATTGGATTAATTTGCTTCTAGATAGAAAATGGTCTTACTCTCCAATAATCCAACTTATTGCATGGCCACTTGGTCTTGATATTCCGTCAAAGAAGCCATACCTTATTTCTAATATAAAAAGTAGGTAGTTAATTTTTGAATTTATTTGTAGATGTCTTGTAAGCATCTTGAACCGCTTGCAATTAAAGCTTCAAAGTTGTTTGGTGTTGCAATAGATGCTTTGCAAATCTTTTCACTTTTAGATTGTTGTTTTTTGGCATATTCCATAGATCAAGCTTTGAATGATATCTATAATTAGAATATAATGGTATTTTTTGAATTAAAATATAAATACTATTATTATATACAAATTTTGCTAATGGTAGATGTAAGATCGAATGGTCTTGTTAAAAGTTGATGTTGCATAATGAATATTGCTCCAAAATTTAGTTAACTCATTTTTTTTAGCCATCAATTTAAGGCTAAAAAGCCAAAGAAAGTTTAATATCCATCTTTAATATTTCAAAAAGACATCTCCAAAACTTAGATGTAAATTGGGGTCTTTTATCGGATGCAATATCATTCGATAAGGCATGATATTAATGTATATTATCAAAAAAGAATCTTGTCATTTCTTCACTAAACGTTCTTGTGTTGTAACACATTTATGTAGTAAAAATATAAACAAGAATGATAATATTTAATTATCTTGGTTCAATAGGAATTCAAGACACTTAAGAAAGATTTTATGAAAGCCTCTTAAATTTTTTTCTTGTCCTAATAGCTAATAGATAAAAGTTATTTATTAATTTTTCCTTTTAGATTGTAAAAACTTTCTCATTACTTTTAAAAAGCTATAAAATGATAAAAATAGAATAAAAGAGATAAATAATTAGTATAGTTAACACTAAGGTTAAATTGAAGGTAGGATCAAGTTTAAAAATCCTTAGGATAGGTTGGATTGATATAAGCTTTACAAAGATCTATTTTAGCATAGATCTTAGCTTTTGGTCAAATTAATCAAAGAGTTAAAAAATCAATGGCAAAAGATAATTTTTTATTGTTACTTTGTTGAGGCTACAATAATTAACACATATCTATAGAGATCCATCTTATTTCTTCATAAAGAATATAGGTATACTAGTATGAGATTTTGAATGTCAAATAAAATTCTTTATTAAATTCTTATCAATATATTCTTTTAATATTGTAAGTTTGTTTTGTAATAAGTTATAAATTGGATCAAAAGGTGGTTATGGACCATCTTAAAGATTAATAGTACAATCATATAGGTGATGTTCTAGCAAGATATCCAAATTCTTTTTTTCAAGTACGTCTTCAAAATCTTTGTATTTTTTTAGAAAGGTTGTTGAAATACTTACCGCTTTAAATATTGAACTTGTATAAATAATAAAAGAAGTGTCCTTCTTAGTTGTTCTCATAAAAATTTTAGATCTAATAAAAAGAGGCTTTATGATTTTTAGATCTATAAGATATATGGTATTTTTTTATCAAATTTAATAATAATAAATAATATTTCAAAGAATTCTATTTTACAAGATATTAAATCAGTAAAGCAAATAGAGGCTCTTAAATCTACTAAAATAAGGATTTTGAATTTTTAGACAACTAAACATATTGGTATGATAAAGCAATGACGAGGATTAAATAATAGTATAAGACCTTTTTTTGTTTATAAAATTAAAAAAATCCAATTGCACCATCCTTATCATAGTTGGATACCTTTGATTTTTTATAAAGCATCTGGTGATGTGGTTGCACTCTTCATTCAACATATATGTCAATGATTTTTATGGTAATTATTATCCTTTTGGCAAGGTTCTCTATAATACAAATATTAGTCATGTTTGTTTTAATGCTTCTTTTTTTGTTCAAAAAGGAATTTGAAGTGAATCGCATCAATTTGCATATCTTTTACTTCCAAATATTTGCAAGGATTGAGAGATGTAGAAGGTGCCAAGTAATTGGTATAAAGTCATGGCACAAGTAGTAGACGTTTTTCTTGTTGATGTTGAAATAGTTGGTTATTATATTTTACCGCTTGCTTGATGGCTTCATTAAGAATTTGAAGATTAAATATAGATTATAATAGATCTTTTATATCATCTTATAATCTCGAATAAAACTAACTTATTAATGCATCTTCATTCCAATTGATATGACTATTTTAATTGCTAAAACTTCAAAGCATAAACAGATGCAGAATGGATTTCTTATTGAAGGGCTTAGATTTTAGTTGTAGTAGAATTAATCTTATTATATCCTCCAAAAGCTTTTGCAAATGCCACCAAAAATATTTCAAAGTTATACAATATGGAAGAATTTTTTAAAACAATGGAGTAAACTAAGATAAAGCTTAAGTTAAAAGAAAGATTCCAACCAAACCAATATGAGATACTTCCATAGAATATTGCTAAAGTTGGAATAAAGTAATAAGTTGTATTTAATTTATAAAGCCACAAAATTTTGAATAAGTTCCATCAAACTTCTTTAAGAGGCTAATTTTTTATTCTTTTGATATTGACATTGAATTGCCATTTTAAATATATATATGTTTTAATAAAATAGATCTTGGTGATAGAGTTCCTAGAATAACTTGTGATAGTGGTTAAGATAGTTTTATTCTTTGATTATTATAGATGATTATTTAAAGTTTTTTATTTTACTTAAACAAGATCTTTGTTTTGATTCTCAATGCTTCAAGAACATTTATAATTGAATCCAATTTGGCTTCTTTAGAATTCAACATATCAAACCTTTTATTTTTTATTATAAAATAAAATAAAAATAAACAGATATAAAAATTTTAAAATAAGTACAAATCTAGAAGAAGATAATTTGCAACCTCTAGAGCACTACAATACTTCCAAGAAGAGAGATAACCTACTTTCTATCCAAAAAGACCAAATTCTAATATTGTGCTATTTTAATCTTAACAAACTATTATGAATACATCACTCAAGTAGAACAAGACTTTAAAAATTCAAAGAGTTGAAATAAAAGATGTTAACTTTATATCACAAGCGAGCTACAACAAGACACAAGAATAAGACCAAAAGGTCCAAACTCAGCCATAAGGATTGTATTGTCAAGATTGAAGATCCTCTCAACTTCGACTTTTACATATTAGGTGTAAGAAAGCTCCTTGAAGAGTTTTTTTGAATCTTGGATATAAAACAAGCCTAAGATCCTTCTATGACCATCTAAGATTCTTTAGAACCTTTTAGGATCTTCCAAAACCTTCTTGGAATCTACTAGGACCTACTATGGCTTTTTTAGAATCATCAAAAATCTTTTGGAATCAAGTAGAACCTTCTAAAATCTTTTAGAACCTTCTTCTATTATATATCCATGATAGGTATGGATTAATTAGAGGCATGGATTTTTCAGTACTTTAATAATTTACATATTAAGGCCTTTATAGGTCATTAGAATATTTTAGTGATCAGCTTAAGATAGATGGTTTGGCTAAGAAGGTGGTATAGACAATCAAGCAAGAGCTACAAAATTATAGATTAATTCAAGGCCACCATCATGATTGGAATCTTATATTGCCATAGATAACTATACGCTATCAATTAAGTAGACATGCATCTTTAGTTTCTTCTAGCACTTATTAACTCTAATATGGCAAAAAATCTATTTTATCCAACTTAATACCAAAAAAATTGGAGCTAGTGGTTAAGTTAGACAATCTTTATGTTTTGACTTAGAATTTATATGATCAAGTAGAATTCTTCATGAAGGCCATTTCTATGGCTACAAAGAACTTATCTATTGCTAAACATAAAAATACATTATATTATACATGTATCTAGATTCTTAGATGGCTACTACGTGCATTTGCTAATATCATATCTATGCCAATGTATAAGATAATTCAGTCGATTTTGATACCGCTTTGAATCTAAAACCTCTTCTACTTCAAATTCTTCATTGTTGTCTATTTCTATTGGAGGGGGTGGCATTTGTCTTCTTCTTTGTATATCCATTGTCTTGTATGATTTAAGCAATGACAAGTAGAATATAAGATGGATCTTCATAGATTTTGATAGGTGTAATTAATAAGCAACTAGATCAATTTGTTCACAAATCAGAAATAATCCAACCCTACAATAATCCAACTTGTTATAAGGACAAATAGTCTTAATATTCTGACAAAGTAACCATATCTTATTATCTACATGGAATTAAGATTGTTTCTAGTAATAGACATTTGTATTGATCTTTTGTTGTTCTTAAGCTTTCTTTTATTATATCTTCATTGTTGTATATAGCTCTAACAATTGATTTGCCAAATCTTTTGTCACAAGATTATGAACTTTTAAAAATTCAAAAATATCAAGTCATGGATGATAATCATAATTGATAAAAAATAGAGTTTATTGAATAGAAGAATATATCAAGTTATTGTAAGCAAACTTTGTCAATGGTAAAAGACTTATCCAATCATCTTAATGATAGTTGATGGTATATCTCAAATATTGCTTTAAAACTTAATTTATCCATTCTGTTTATCGATTAATTTGAAGGTAGAAAGTTGAAAATAGTTTTATATCTACCTTTAATATTTTGAAAAGGATTTTCTAAAATCTTGATACAAAATATATTACTCTATTTGATATAATATTCTTTGATAATCCATGATAGCGATAGATATTGTTAAAAAAAAATTTAGTAATTTTTTTATTTATAATAGATTTTATACATGGTATAAAATATAAAAATAGATTTTTTACCATTTTTTGGTGAAATGGTCTACAATCGCAAATATAAAATCATATGAATTTGAATTTGGAAGATCCAAAATAAAATCCATAAAAACAGAAGACCAAAATTATTTTGGTATAGATAATGGTTGAAAAAGTCCATAAGATCGATGATGAAGAATTTTTGATTTTGAACAAATATTACACAATTATATAAATTCTTTAATAGCCTTTCACATTTGAAGCCACTAAAAATCTTTAGATATTAGCTCAAAAGTCTTGATATATCCAAAATGTCCTATTACATAGAAGTTGTGTCTAGCTTTAAGAGCACATAGTTGTGCTTCACCTTCTGGAACATGTAAGCATCCTTCAAAATAGAATAGATTTTTTTTAAACTCAAACTTGGAAGTATCATAAGACTTAAATGAATTATTTTTAATATCATAAACAAGAGGATCTAAAGACATATTTAATTGGACTTACTTGAGAAAAGTTGAATTAATAATCAATATTGATTTCATTGCTCAAAGATGAAATTACTTCGGCTTCAAGAAGATCATTCTTTATTGATTAAAAGCTAAATTTCTTTCTTTTGTTACAAGATAAGAACGTCTAAAAATGATATCAAACAAACCTTATTGTTTTCTTGGCTAATAATGATAATGAACTTGAATCTTCACAAAAACATATTCTACCAAGCTTAACAATTCAAAACATGTGTTGACATGAAATACTTGAAGTTCTTGTAATTTGAATACAGAGTGATTAAATTAAAAGCACCTTCTAGATAATGATGCCATTTTTAAAAAGAATCCACAATTACAAAAAATTCTTTATTATAGATTTATAATTGATCTCTATTGTTGAAAATTTCCTAGAATAGAAAGTTATTGGAAAGAATTTGTGATTTGCTCCCATTTATGCAATATCATGCTCAAAGCAAAGTTTGATATGTTTGTTTCCATAAAAAATACCTTGAAAAAGTTGATGTATTATAAAATTGATATAAAAATAAAAATTATCTTTAAAGCTTCAAACGATGCTTCTGTTTCTTTACTCTATTTGAATTTATCTTTACAAGTTAAATATATAAGTAGAATTGTAACTTGAAAAAAATTCTTGATGAAGATTTGATAATAATTGGCAAATTCCAAAAAGCATTGTACATCCCTTACTATTCTAGAAATCTTCTAATCCATGATTGTTTGGACTTTCTTAGAATCCATCTTCAGACCATTATTCAAAATGATATATCCTAAAAAGTCAACTTGAGTAGTGTGAAATACACACTTTTTCATCTTGATATATAATCTTGTATCTCTAAACTTTTATAACACACGACAAACATAAAATTTATATTCTTTATATTCTTAGAATAGTTCAAAATATTGTCTAAATAGCAAATAATAAAATCATCAAGAAATTTATAAAAAATATCATTTATAAGATGTTGAAAAGCAGCTTGTACATTTGTAAGTCCAAAAAAGATGACGTTATACTCAAAATGCCCATACTTAGTTTGAAATATAGTCTTTTATTTATCATCTTCTTTAATGCAAACCAAGTTATATGCTCCATATAAATCTATTTTTATATAGATCTTTGCTTGATTAAATTGATCAAAAAGTTTTAAAATAAAAAATAAAAGATACCTATTTTTGATGATAATCTTCTTAAGTCTTTAATAATCTACGCACATCTACAACGATCTATCTTTTTTATTCACAAATAAGATAGAAGCTCCTGCTAGAGACTTTGAATGGTGTATGAAGTTTTTAGCTAAGTTTTTATCAATATATTCTTTTAATATAGTTAATTTGTTTTAAAATAAATTATAGATTGATCCAAATGGTGGTTGAGCTCTTTCTTGAAAATCGATTGAAAAATCATAAAGTTGATGCTTTGAAAGAATATGTGTACTTTTCTTTTCAAAAATATCTTGCTAGGAATATCACTTGTAGTCTTTTTAATATCAGAAATGGATGTGGCGTATATAACAAAAAATAATCCTTCTTTTATCACATATATAAAAGTTTTTGTATCTATAAGTAAGGATTTGGATGTATTAGAATTGTGTATATCTATTTGACTAATAGATTTTTGGATAAAAATATAAAAAAAATTAAGATTATAAAAAGTCTAATTTATTTAAAGATTATATTTTTCTAACTATAATAATCCTAAAATAACTAGATTAGAAGGAAATTTAATTATATTAAATATTACTATGCTATTATATCTCTTAATTGTTACATCTAAAAGAAAAATCTCATGGATAATATCTCCAAAAGACAATAAACAACCATCTATGACTTCTATGTGCATGAATTTAGTTTTCTTAATTAGAAATATTTCTTATTTTTTGACAAAGTCTTTGTCTATAAAACAAGTTGAGGCTTTTAAATCAAATAATCCAAAGACTTTGTGATCTTTAGCTCCTAAAAATACATCTATTATAAAACAAGGTGAAGAATCCAAGGAAAGAATAAGACATTTAAAAGATATTGCACATGATTCCAATCACACGGTTCTTATTGTAACTAGAAAAATTTATTTTTTTCCATATTATCTTCTATAGCAATCATATTCTTCATTTTGTGATTGTGTTGCTTCTTTGGATAATATTGAGTAGTGTGCTTAGCTTCTCTACAATATAAGTACAAACCCTCTTGACAACGTCAACTCTCTTTTTTTTGTTTGATGAGAAGTTTAAAATAAGTTGAATCAATTTGTATTGATTCTGGATTAATCAAACAAATTTTTAAAAATTTAAAAATTATTCTCATTAATTGACTCATTTCTTTCTAACCAAATCTATATTCTTTTGAATAATTGATTGTTGTATGCAATAGCTTGAGCAATAAATTCTTCTAAAAAGTAAACTTTTAATATTATTAGTAACAAATCTTTGATGTTATCTTTCAACCTATAACAAAATTAATTGATAAGGACTTTGTCGTTTTACTCTATATTATAAGCAAGATTTTGGAATTTTATAGCATATATTATGGTTGACCATAATCCTTGTTGTAAAGATAAGAGCTTGGTCTCTACTATCCTCTCTCAATCTCTTTCTCCAAATGTGGCCATAAACACTTCAAAGAATGAATTCAAATTATAAAGAAGTCATGAATCTTTTTCCATCAAAGATATAAATAAAAAAGAGCACTTCTAAATAGAAATGCACTTGTAAATCCAACTTGAATAAATCCATTAGGGTATTGGAAAAGATGTAACTTTAGATATAACTTAACTTGTTATAAAAATCCTCAAAATTTTGATCTTATTCTATCAAATTTCTCAAGCATACTAATCTTTGCTTCTTTCACGCTTGTAGAAGCAAGGCTTCTTAGATTTGATTGTGAGGCTAATTTACTTACTTCCCTCAATTATATAATTTTTTGGTGTAAGTTCTAGACTTCTTCTATAGACATAAGAATAGTACTTCTATGATGGACATAGTGATGCTTAAAATTTCTATGCTAAGAGTATTGACAAGCTCCTGAAGATCTCCAATAGTTATAAATCTATTTTTACTTCTACTAAATATAGCATCTATGATCTTTCTTTCTATCTTAGATAACCTAATAATTTCACAATTTGAATTAGAAGAAGGTAATCTACAACCTCTAATATCAAATAAAAATTTCTACAAAAAGAGATGATCCACTCTCTTTCAACGAAAAAATCAAGGTTAGAAAGCAAAAAATATTAATTTAAAAATGGATAGTCCGTAATCTTCATATGCAATAACAGAAGCAAAATAATCTATTCTTTTTTTAAATATAAAATAAGAATAATGAATCTTTACTCTTATCAAATTGTTAAGGACATGAATCATAAAAGAACAAAATATCAATACTCTCTTTTGTCACTCAAAAGAATAAAAATTCACTTAAAGATAGAATAATATTAAAATTAGAATAGCTATTGCCAAAGACAAGAAGATAAAAGACTCTTGAAACAAGACCAAGAATAAGAAAGGCATTGACAAGTATAACGAAGGCTTCATTCTTGTTTTTTATGTATATGATCTATCTAAGAACTACGTGGTGGCATTCTATAGGACCTCCAATATGTATCCAATTTACAAAGCACATGTCAAACTTGTAAAAGAAGTTTCTTATATGTACACCACATACTTAACTTATTCTACAAGCTATCAATATGTGTGACACGTGATTAACTTGTTGGCCAAATTTCTAACCTATCAATCACCTATAGATATGTATAAAGGTGAAACTGCATCTATGAAGCTTCTAAAAAGTTTATCTATAAGATATTATCAAATTAACTTATTTTTATAAATTTCTACTAATCTTTTTTAATTACATAATTATTTGAATATATCTTATATCTGTGATATATGGTTGAATGGAAATAATATAATTAGATGAAAAAACAATATAAAACAAAGCAATAGCAAATCTCTAAGGAAAAGCAATAGTAGTAATAAAAAACCTTCCAACTTCAAACCCTGATAACTTTTTTATTTCAATTCTAAATTTAAAAATTCTTTCATTTAACCTTATTAATTTTTTTTCTTCTATACAATGAATATGTATAAATAAGGAAATAACTCCACTAATAGTGAGCTCCAAGAGGAGTAGTAAGGATATAAAATAATAACTAACAACACAAATTTATAACAAATAAAATAATAAAAGTTTTTGGTGCCTCAATGAGCTACTTTTATCAAAGGCTCAAATCAAAGGTGGAAGATAGATAAATAGATAGATACATTGATAAATGAAAAACAAGGCTTTGAAAGGGTCTTATATATCCAAGCCCTTAAGCCATTTACTAGCAATTATCATATTTGATAACTTACAAATAATAACTAATTTGGGAACCTTTCTACTAGCTATTCTATGCAAGTGGTATAATTTGCATGCTACTTTATCTTAATCTAAGTATTTTTAACTACCAATTATTATTTTTACCACTACTTGTCATTATGAGGTCAACTTATATCTCCCATGATCTCTAATTAATGCCATTTGTAGAGAAGACCAATAGATGGCATCTATTTGCTATAAGGTGATAGTAAATTACCATGGATATCAATTAATAGATAAGTTTTAACTCTTAATAATTTAAATAATTAAAATTTATATAAAATAACTTATTAATTTATTAATATTAATCTTTAAAAGAGATTTGTTATGAGCCAACTTGATTTGTTGTCATAAAAATAATAGTTGAACAATAGAATAGTTCTCCATTTTCTTCCTTCACGATCACTTGTGGCTTCAAGAGCAAAGCAATTCTCTATCTTTTTCTTTTACTATCTCTTATAGCTTCAAAAGTAGAGTAGTTCTTTATCTTCTTCCTTTACCATCACTTGTAGCTTCAAGAGCAAAATAATTCTTTATCTTCTTTCTTTACCATCTCTTGTGGCTTCAAAAGTAGAATAATTCTTCATCTTCTTTTTTTACCATCTTTTGTGGCTTTAAGAGTGGAATAACTTTCTATCATTTTTTCACCATACTCCAAGTACAACTAACTCTATATTTTCTAACAACCTCATTTTAAACAAGAATTAATATTTTTTAAATTTTAATATTTATAATTAAATTTTATTAAAACTAATTTGATAATATAAGGCCTTGATATATAATTTAGATCAAAAATCTCTATTTTTTTATAATTAAATATATAAATAAATAATATTATATCTTATCAAAATATCAAAAATTAATTAAATAAAATTTTAGTACATAATTTAGGGCTCACAATAGTCTTATTACAACTTGGAAGAGAAAGAAGATTATATCCAATTGCATTTTATTCTTAAAAAAAATTTGGGTGCAAAGATTAATTGTGAGATTTACAATAAGAAACTTCTTACTATTGTGGATTCTTTTGTAAAAAGGTGATATTTCCGTAAAAGCACTTGACATCTAGTTATTGTATATATAAATCACAAGAATCTTGAACCTTAGATATTTTATCAAGACAATTATACCTTGTATATTACATGTCATCTTATTTGAGAATGTACCAAGTACTTGGTTGTAGAAGGTAAATTTATATTTTGCAACTAATCAAGAATCTAACAATTCTAATAAAATCCTAAATAAAGCCTAATTAAATCTTTAATAATCCTAATCAAATTCTAAAGTAATTTTTAAAAAATCTTGCAAGAAATATAAAGAAATTCTAAAGAAATCTTAAAGAAATCTTAAAGAAATCTTTACAAAATCATAAAGAAATTTTAATAAAATCTTAATCAAATTCTAACCAATTCTAATAAAATCTTAAATAAAACCTAATTAAAATTTAATCAAATCCTAAGTAAATCCTAATAAAATATTAATCCAATTCTAATCAAATTTTAATCAAATTATAATAAATCCTAGTCAAATCATAATAAAATTCTAATAAAATCATAATAATATTCTAAATAAATGTTAATCAAATCCTTAATAATTTTAATAAAGTCCTAAAGATATCTTAAATAAGTTCTAATTAAATCCTAATCAATCTTAATAAAATCCTAAAAAAAAAATTCAATAAATCCTAACAAAATCCAAATCAAATCATAACCAAATTTTAATCAAATCTAAATAAAATCCTAATCAAATCTTAATAAAATCCTAATAAAAGTTATAAAAAATCCTAAATAAATTCTAATAAAATTCTAATCAAATCTTATATTAAATTTAAAATTTGAATAATTTTTAAATTAACCATTTATATTTATTTTAAATTTATTATTTTTCTAATTTTCTAATTAAAAAATATATATAAAATTTTAAAAAATTAAAATTTATAGATTGAAAGAAAAAGCTCTTAATTTGCTGTAATATCAATCATCCTTCTTTTCTAACCTTGATGTCAATCTTCCAAAGTCAATAGCTCTTTTTTGCATCATTTACATGTTTTAAAATTTTATAAATATATTAAAAATAAAGTCAACCATTAGCTCAGAAAAAACCATTCTAATCTAATTAGAAAATTGTTCAAAATCATAAAAATCCTCATTGATCTTCAAAATCCAATTTCTAAGATTTTAATCTAATTAAATTCCAATAACCTCTAATATAACCATTCAACTAAGATAAAACTTGCAATACACAATTAACACAATTATATTCACAAGTCTACAAATTTTTACTCATAGATCTGCAATAAAATTCACAAAATTTTTTAAAATGTGAATCGGCATTATTTTTTAATAATAAGAGTCATCCAAATAGAACCTTGATTTTATATAGCTCTCATAAAGTCATTACAAATTCAAAAACCACCAAATCAATGCTTAAAAAAATCTTATTAAGTTTAATTACCAATCTTGTTCTTTGATCAATAAAAAAAACCCTCTATTTGCTATAGGCACACAATCTTGTACCTTTGAATCTAATTTTGATCCTAGTTTACAACCAATCTTCTCTAAATATCAATCTAAGATTTTTTTTAATAAGTTTTCTTAAAAATTATTCTTTTCTTTGATCTAAAGGTGCCAATAGTATTATATTTATCAATTTATATTATTTTATCTTATTTTTTATTCTAAATAATAAATAGAAGTTTTTTTTATAAAAAGATAAAATTATTATTAAATCTTTTTATTACCTCTCTATTTTTTATCTATATTTTTTAAAATAATATTGTTATTAAATCTTCAATTAAGTTCCTCTATAATATATGCCTTCTTTTATTCTTTTATCCTATAGCCATCTTAAATCACAACATCTATTTCTTCTAAACTTGTATATTATTTTCTATATATCAAATAAATCATATATTATTATTGACTTTATACCATATTTTTAATGTCTTCATTGTATTTTTCTATATTATTCTTGTTATCCAAATCAAAACTATATTCTTGTCTTGAAAGGTTAAAGTCTCTAACAGGATCTTCTATATTGAATTTTAAATGTCGTTGTTTAAATATCTTTACTTGCTTTCTAGTGATTGGTATTTTCAACTTTGTTCCATCTAGTTCTTTTAGTGAATAGATTGCATTATCATGAATATTTGTTATTACATATGGTCCTAATCAATATTATAAAAAAAATACTATATTGATTATCTAAGTTAGTATCATAGACCAAAATCTAATCACCTTCTTCAATTGCTTTAGACCTTAATCAATATTGTTTAATAAATCAAGCTTAAATTTATAACCTTACATTTTTTAATCTTTCTAATGCTATTTGCATATCTTTTGGTCTTTGCTTAAGTTGCAAAATCCTAATATCTAAAAATTCTTCTCTTATCAATCTATCTTTTTATAGTAGTATATTCTAAATTGATATATTTTTTTCAATTGACGTAATAGATTTTTGATCTATTATGAGCTTGTGAGTCCTAAATTACGCACCAAAATTTTATTTAGTCAATTTTTGATATTTTGATAAGATATAATATTATTTATTTATTAATTATGAGAAAATAGAGACGTTTAGTCTAAATTATATACCAAGGTCTTAGATTATTAAATTAATTTTAATAGAATCTAATTATAAAAATTAAATTTTAAAAAATATTATTTCTTGTTTAAAATAAAATTGTTAAGAAATGCGGAGTTATAATCGAAGTATGGTGAAAAAGTGATGGAAAGTTATTCTACTCTTCAAGCTACAAAAGATGGTGAAAGAAGAAGATGAAATAATTATAATTTAAATTAAACTAAATTATAATTATTACTTGAAAGGCATTATCTAAAAAATTGAAACTACAACCACTTAATTAACTAATCAACTATTGAAGTAATCACACAATTAATCTCTACTACCTTTTACACTTGTTGTGTAGTTATTTTTCCTCTTAAAGTGGATAGAGAGGAATTTTAGCTTACAGAGCTCAATAGGCATATATTCCACAATTGAATTATGAGTTATTTGATCAATCCACAATACAAATGGTAAAAGTTAAGGCTATTCTTTTATCCTCATATTATAAGCTTTAACTAATGCTTTTATAATTGATAGATGACCACATTCATTTTTTGTACTTCCTTCTATATTATAAATAATAATTAATGATAACATAATTCCACATCTTTCAAAGAAATCATGAGCTTCTTATGTATCTAGTTCTCTACAATTTGCAATGACTTTTTTCACACATCTATAATGGCAAACAACATCTTCAAACAAAAATCTACAAATTCCTTCAATAAACTTTCAACTTCGTATGATAAATACTCATAAGCCAAAGTCAAATATATCATTTTTTATAATCTAATTAATATAAAAATTAAATCAATAATTACTATTAAATGAATAGCCAAAGGATATGTTAGATATAAATCATTTTGATGTCTTATATTAAAATACATTTGACAAATTGTATATGATTTTATAAATAAAAGTATATTTTGGAACATATTTTTTAACCAATACTGTTCTTTAAGTTTAACAAAGGTGGTTCAAATTTCTCTATCTTTTGTCCAAAGAATATTGTAAATTTCTTTTAGTAGTTTTTGTTGGTCTTTCTTATTGCTTATCACTTGTTGTGGCATTCAAATTCTTTTTTTTGGTCTCCTCTATAAAAATCCTTTTTAAAACAAAAATCTTTTTTTTTTTTTTTTTTTCTAATTTATTTAAATTTTCTTATAAATCAATTTATTTATTTAATCAAGGTATTTAATTAATAATTAATATCTAAAAAATTTCCTTCATAAAACTCTTCAAAAAAAACTTATCTTCCTTATTAAGATTTGAAACTAAATAAAATTTTATTCAAACATCATCAATGTCTTCAGTCACCTTATCTTTATTATCATATCTTACTTGAGATAGAATATCTGCAATTAAATTATCTTTTCCAGCAACAAGCCTAAATTCTAGATTTAAAATCTTGATATAAACAATCCATCTTAGCATTGCAATATTTGATATTATACAATTAATAATTATTCCAAGCGATAGCAAGCAATTTATTTCAATTATTACCATTGGACCAATGAATAGTCTTTTTTAGCTTTCATAGTCGAAACTTTTTGTAGCTCTTTTTTTACTTATAAATATATATGTTAGCAAGTATTCAAAATTTTAGCTCCAAATCAAACTGCACATCTGTTTTCACTTAAATCATCTTGATCTACAGTCCATCTAATAGCAATAGGATTAATATCTATGATAAAAATTACTTATTTATTATATTCATAAATAATTCTTCTTAAAATTGGAGGTGATAATAATAATGCTTTTAGCCTTTGTATTACTTTAATACATAATGAAGAATCTATATATAATAAAACACACATACATACATATAAAAAATCACATGTCTCTTTTATCCTTCCAAATACATCAATTTTGCTTGGATCTAATTTTTTTCCATAAAATCCATATAAATGACTAATAATTATAATTTTTTATATTCTAAATATAGATTTTGTTTCAAATAGTATAAGATAAATATCTTAAAATCTTTTTATAATCTTATATATGATCAAAAATATACTTGTGATATCTCCTCATATCTAAAGTCTCATCTTTTTTTTCTTCTTTATATCCTTTTATAGAAACATCATCTAAAAAATACATAATTTTTTTAAGAATAAAATCTCTCAACATCTTATTTATTCTATTTATCATATGTACAATTGAATTAAAAATACCTTGTGGAAGAATAGACATTTTAAGCAATTTAAGTAGTATTTTCATTGTTGTCATATCTCTACTTCTATATGCAAGTTGAAATTAATTATAGCCCAAATATAAATCATCTATTAAATAAATTATTCTTCTTACAAATACTTTAGCAAAGTCATTTATTAAAGGTCTTATATTTATATTTTTAATAGTTAATACATTTATTACCTACATATCTTAGATAAACCATAATGATCTATTTTTTTTAGGCACTATAAACCAACAACTAGAATATGGAGCAAAAAAAAGTTCCAAAATCTTCATTTGCATCTTTATTTTTAATAAGTCTACTAATTTAAACAAGTGTATCTTTGGCATTGGAATTGGCTTCAAATTCCAAAGCACATGTGATATTATAAAAATAATCATAGAAACTATAATATTAGGATTTGCACATCTATTCTAATGAGGTTCAAAGGCAAATAATTTACCTTGTTTTGCAAGCATTTTTTTGAAATATATAATTTCATCTAGCAATAAGAACCATCAGATCTAATCTTTAATCCTTTAAAAGTCTTTTTGGTGAATTGGTGTCCAATATTCTTTAGAACTTTTAAATTTTTCTTTTTTTATGCTTCTTCCATCTATTCTTTAGAATCCTTTGACAAAGATCCCGCAACAAGTTTTATCTTCTTATATTTTATTTCCATAATTTTTTTTGGTGCTTGAAAAGATTCAAGCATAAAAAATATCTCTTTTAAGTAAATTTGTATAATCTTATTACCATCTCTTAATCCAATTGATATAATCAATTCCGAAAAATCTTTCAATCTATTTTTTTTATAAATATCAAATATCTTTTCATCATTTTCTAATATTTCCAATCCATATAATTCTTTTTTAATATTATATAGTCTTTTTCTTTCTTTTCTTTTTAAATCCTCAATTTTTTATATATAATACTTTTATTTTTAAAAATATTAATAAATTTTATATCAAAGGTAGCTATATATTGTAAAAGTACCTTCTTTTTTATACATCTATAATCTTATTTTATAATAGTATTCTTTCAAAATCCTTAAATTCTTCAACAACTCTTGATAATAGATTTTCTCTCAATTTGTCTTGATTCCATTCATGATTGAAAAATATAGTTAGAAACTATATTTTTTTTTTTTTATTCTCATTTTATATTTGTATATAAGCTAAACCATCATTAAGCACCTTTATCTCTATCCGTGTTGTTGTAATATATGATTGATTTAAAATAAGCAGATAAGATATTATATCTTAAACAAAAAAATTATGTTTTGTTATAACATCACCAATCTAGATCTTAACATTTAAACAAGTATCATATAATTTATCTTGAGTATTATTAATCGTTTGTATTATCCATCCATATTCCATATTAATTGGCCACCTTTGCTTCTTATAAAGATTTTTGGATATAAGATTTATTTCTAAACGACACTCAATTAGAAGAATAATTGGTTCTTTTATATTTCAAATCTTTACTATTACTTCCGTAGTTGCCCTAGTTCAATATTTCCAAGTATAATGATTTAAAGTTTTTATTTCTTTTTCACTCCAATCTTCAAAATGCACTCATTGATTATGACCTCTCTTTTCACTTGTTGATTACTTGTAACAATTACCAAACTCTTCTTCATCTTTTTATATTTTTACATCAATAGCATGATTCAACCTTGCTTCATTTCTTAAATGTCTCTTTCATTTAATGCATTCAATATTAACATTATAAAACTCTTTCTTTGCAATCCCTAAAATCTCCTTCAATATAAATTCAACCTTAGCATTGAATACATGTTCCTCAAGCACCTCTTTTAAATATATAGTTTGTTCAATATTAAATAGTAATTTTTAAGTCATTGATTTATTTTTTTCTTTTCTCTTTTTCTTTCTCTTTTAATATTATTATAGCGTCCTTTGTAGATAATTCTTATAAAGCCATCTCATAAGCCTTGTCTCCTCAAATTTGCTTTTTAAAAGAATTTTTTTTATCTTGTATCTTTAAAATTTCTCTTTTTTTTTTTTTTTCTATTAAGGCTTCATGTTGGCTCTTAGCAATGCATGCATGGATTGAAAGAGCCTTTATAGGATCTTTCCAACATATAGCTCCATAAATTATAATAGAATTTATAAAAGAATTTCTAATTTTTCTTATAATTTTCTATCAATGATTCAAAAAAATAATTCAACCTTATTTGGCTCTAATAGTAACTTTATTACCTTTGACAATTAAGAATATTGTCACTTAAACTTTTTTAATGGCTTCCAAGCTTATAAATTCTTGTTAGGTCACTCAATCCATTCTAAAAATAATTTCTTAATAATCCGATTAGTATCTTCCAAGAAATACTAATCTTTTAATATATTTAAAAATATCTCCCATGAACTAAAATAACATTTATATGTACATAACATCTCTGATATTTTAAAGCATTCTTTCTATTAAATTGATAAATCTTATTAATCATTGCTTGTAATGCTTTAATTGCCAAAACCTCCTTGTAATCATTGTATTGTTATTATTTCATAGATAATATAAATGATTGAAATATACTTACAATGTTTAGATCCATGTATATACCTTGTTCTTCAATAAAAATTCCACTAAAAGCTCTATTTGAATAACCATCCAAAGTTTCCATTGAAGTTCCAACTTCAACCTTCTTGCCTTCTTTTTCCAACAAATCTAAACAAGAATGAACAAAATCCAATATCTCTACCCCAAACTTTTATATTAAATTTACCACTTATTTTGTATTATGTGTTATCTTGTTTGAAAATGCATTGAGTACTTTGCTGTGGAAGATAAACTTGTATTTTGCAACTAACCAATAATCTAAAAATCTTAATAAAATCCTAAATAAATCTCAATTGAATCCTTAACAATCCTAATCAAATCCTAAAATAATCTTTAAAAAAATCCTAAAGAAATCCTAAAAAAATCTTTAAAAAAATCATTTAAAAGTATTTAAAAAATCCTTAAAAAATCATAAAGAAATCATATAGTAATATTAAAGAAATTCTAATCAAATCATAATAAATCCTAATAAATCCTAAAGAAGTCCTAAATAAAATCTAATTGAATTTTAACCAAATTTTGAGTAAATTCTAACAAAATTTTAATCAAATCTTAATCAAATTTTAATAAAATACAAATCAAATCCCAATAAAATCTTAGTAAAATTTGAATAACTTTAATAAAATCTTGAATATCTATTAAATAAATCTTAATCAAATCCTAACCAATTTTAATGAAATTCTAAAGAAATTTTTAGTAAATTCTAATAAAATCCTTAAAAAATCCTAACCAAATTTTTATCAAATCTAAATGAAATTCTAATGAAATTCTAATCAAATCTTAATAAAATTTTGAATAAATCCTTGATAAATCTTAACAAAATCTTAATTAAATCTTATAGTAGATTTAAATCTCAATAATTATCAAATTAACCACTAATCTTCATTCAAAATTTGTACACTTTTTGACTTACTAATTGAAAATAAAAATATATAATTTGAAGGGATTTAAATTAGTAGATTAGAAGAAAAAACTCTTAATTTGATTGAATATTGATTGTCCTCTTTTTCCAACCTTGATGTCAACCTTCCAATGCCAATAGCTCTTTTTTGTACCATTTATAAGTTCTAAAATTTTACAAAAATATTAAAAATCAAATCAAACATCAACTCAAAAAAACCATTATAATCTAACTAAAAAATTGTTTAAAATTATAAAAACCTTCATTGATTCTTAAAATCCAATTTCCAATAATTTAGTCTTCTTGAATTTTAATAATCTTTGCTCTAATCATCTAATTAAGTTAATACATATAATAGATATTTAATATAATTATATTTATAAATCTACAAATTTTTACCTATTGATTTGTAATAAAATTTATAAAATTCTCTAAAATATGAATCCACATTATTTTTCAACAACTAGAGTCATCCAAATAGAACCCTAATGTTCAAATATAACTTTGCATAGTTCTTATAAAGTTATTATAAAATCAAAAATCTTCAAACTAATGTTCAACAAAATCCTATCAAATTTACTTTTCAATCCTATCCTTTGATCAATAAAAGAACCTCCTATCTATTGTAGGCACATAATTTTGTGCCTTTGGATCCGGTTTTGATCTTGATTCACAATCGGCCTTTCTCGAGTATCAATCCAAGGTTTTTTTAAATAAATTTTATTGGAAACTAAAGATATCTATAATATTCTTTAAAAAAATATAAATTCTAAAGATATCTATAATATTATATTTTTTAATTTATCTTATTTTATGTTATTTATAATTCTACAAAATAAATAGAATTTTTTTTAATAAAAAAATAGCATTAATACTAGATATTTTTATTATGTCTCTATTTTTTATCTATATTTTTTAAAATAATTTTATTACTAAATTTTTAATTAAATTCTTCTATAATGTATGTCTTCTTTTGTTTTTTTATCCTATAGCTATGTTGTAATACAACAGCGCCAAAAAAAAGAGGCAGCATACAATTAGCAACAAAAAATTCTTAAAATCTAAGAAACTTTGTGTTTGAATAAGTTCTGCATCAATTCCAATATATTTTTAATTTCTTGATTAGATTTGTAAAACTTTGATTATAGATCCTCTTATTTTTTATATTAATCATTATTTCAATAATATTTATAATGATTGGAATAAATTTAAGTTTAAAGATAGTCTCTTCTATTTTAAAGAATGCCTATATATTCCAAAAGGACCATTATGCCTTTATATTTTCTAAATGTATCATGACTTTCTAACTACGGGACATTTTAGATTCAACAAGACATTGGAATTCATTTCTAGAGATTTTTGGTGGCTTCAAATATAAAAAGCTATCAAAAAATTTGTCATCTCTTATGATACACATTCTAAATCAAAGAATCCTCAACATTGTCCATATATCAATTTCAAAACAATTGCAGTCTTTTATCTCTATGGACTTCATCATAGATCTTCTACCATCAAATTTCTTTGATACCATATAGGTAATTGTCAATTAATCTATTAAAATGATACATTTTTTTCCTTCTAAGAAGACCATTATAGATTAAAAAAAAATACCTAAAGTCTTTATTGATAATATCTATTAATACCATAAATTATCAAATGATATTATATTAGATCAAAGATTATAGTTTGTGTCTAAATCTTAGAAGTCATTTTTTGAGATTCTTCAAGCAGATATGAAGTTTTCTCCAATATTTCATTCACAAATTGATGGTGAAATAGAGCAAGTCAATTAAATCTTAGAATAGTATTTAAGATGTACTATCAATTATTAATAAGATAATTAGATATCTTATTAGTATCTATTCAAATTTACCTACAAAAATATAGTTTATGAATCTATTCAATAGACTCTATTTAATTCCAATCATAGCTACTATCCAAAATTAGATATGTTATTTATTAAAGATTCAAAAATCCAAAGTCAAATGACTTTGCATGTCAAATTGCTGATATCTAAGCTACCTTGAGATTTCAAATAGAAGAAACTTAAATACACTCCAAAGTGGCAGCTGATACATAGAAAAAGAAACAACCTCCATTTCAAGTCAGCAATAAAGTATGGTTATTTTTACAGAATATATAGACTATTTGGCCATTTGACAAGTTGAATTATTAAAATCTAAGACTATTTTCTATTCAAAAATAAGTTAATTTTATTACTTGTCAATTAGAACTATCAACATCCATGAAGGTGTATCATATTTTTCACACATTTGTTTTGAAATCTTACAAAAAATCAAGCATATCAAAAAGAGTACAACCACCATCACATTGTGTTAAAATAGATAGCCATAAAGAATTTGAAATGTAAGAAATACTTGATTTAAGGCTAAGACAAGGATAGTTAGAGTATTTTATACATTGGCATGGTTACAATATTAGTGAGTATATATAAAAGCCAACTTCAAATTTAATTAGTGTGCTACAAAAGATATGTGAGTTTTATTGACAATATCCTTCTAAATATAAAGTAACAATATATTATTGTATTTTGATTTAGCTACCATGTGAAATAATATACATATATTTTTAATATATAATTTACTACAGATTTGAATGATGGACATATGAATAGATTTTAGTTGGTTATAAAATATGATTAAATTATTATTTTAAAAATTAAAAATTAAAAAGTCTACTATTGAGATTTGTACAACATTATTTTTTTTTATAGTAATTTTTGAGATTAATTTCATATTGATAATAAATTTTATATATTTTAAATCACCTTTATTAGACATTGATGATCCTTAAAATCTTATTTTATTTTATTTATTTAGTATTTAAGATATATATTATATAAATCCTATTAAAAAAAGTATAAAGATAAATTATATCCTTCAATCCAAATTACAAAATGGCCTCAATTAAGAAATATTTGTAATTGGTGGTATAAAGTGAAGGAAGCAAATAATAAGAACAAAAGAAGAATAAATACAAAACAAGTGAAATATATGTAATTAAGCAATTGTACACTATAAAATTAGTCATAGTTTATTCATTAGATTTTTATCTATTAAAATATAAAAATAAAAAGTAAAAATTATATTTTTAAATAGATAATTTTTTATCTTTCTAATGATATTAAAAATATATATAAATTCAAGTTATTATAAATAATTTATGATAGTTTAAAGATAGAAAGTAAATAATACAAAATTAAGTGAATAATTTTTATTTCAGGGATAACTATCACGGACAAGATTTATTTCAATAATCATCTAGTTAATATAGATAAGTAGAAGTAGATAAAAGTAGATTAATTTGATAATATCTTATAGAGAAGCTTCTTAGAAGCTTCATAGATGCGGATTTATCTTTATACATGTCTATAGGTGATTGATAGGCTAGAAACTTGGCCAACAAGCTAGCCACATGTCGCACATGTTAGTAGCTTGTGGAACAAACTAAGTACGTGGCACATATGTAGGAAACTTGTCTTGCAAGTTTGACATGTGTCTTGTAAGTTGGACATGTGTTAGAACACCACCAAGTAGTTCTTAAATAGATAGTATATATAGAAATAAGAATGAAGCCTTCTTTGCTTTTGTCAACTCCTTTTATGCTTCTAGTCTAATTCAAGAGTCTCTTGTATTTTCTAGTCTTTGGCAATAGTCATTCTAGTTTCTTCTTGAATATACATATTTTCTTGTTTCTATTTTGTCAATTTTCTTCTGACATAGCTTTCACTAATTTATGCATTTGTTTCAGTTCATGGCCTTGATAGTAACTTACTTAAAAGATCAAGAATTCAAACTTCACCAAGGCTCACATGTAGTATATAAGGGTGTTTTAGAGAAGCCTCAAGGTCTTAGTCTTATATTCCTATCTACATCCAAGGTGTCACAACCCATATGGGACTTGTGCACCTCCTTTTTTACAAGGATTAGATTAGCTGCTGGTCGTTCTATTTTCTACTAGTAGAACTAATCTTTTTATATTTTTGATTTCACCATAATATTTAAAAATACCCAATTAGCCTAAAAACCTTGTATGGCTTTCAAATCTTACTCCATTTATTCATAATGGCTCTCAAGGTGGTAAAATTTAATTTTATCAAAATCTTGAAATCTTCATTAAAAATTCATAATAAATTCTAAATAAACTCTAAAAAATCCTATAATATTTTTATACTATTAATATCTATTTAAATTAATATTTTCTTATCTTGTTGATTTTTTATAATATCAAAATCAATTTAAATCAACTAAAAATCCTATTTTTTATATAAATAATTAAAAAAATATGAGGTTTTTTTTTATGCTTCTCTTATCTATTAAATAATATTTTTATATTTCTAATAAGTAGTTTATATAAATTAGAGGCCAATATAGATATTGATTTTAATGATTAATCATTAATATTTAATAATAAATAAAAATATTAAATTAACTAAAATAATTACCTCCAAGATTTACTAAGACTCTATTTCTTCTCTATTAATACTATTCTCTTTTATTTAGCATCCTCTAAATACATCATCATCCAAAAATTATAATTTTGGCACTCTTAATATATTATTTTATCCTAAAATAACTAATGAGTTAATTTGATGACTCACACATAATGACCATTTAGAACAACTTGCAAAGGAGAAGAATCTAGAACTAACTTTTCAAAATACTATTGAATGAAAAAAAAAATAATAATATTAATATCATGCTTGAATCCACTATGAACAAGTTGCCATTGAAAATCACTCACAAGGCAATTATGAAAGTTAAATTAGATGATAAAAGACCTTTTCAATTCTTAGATCAAATTTGTAATTTGTGCATGCAAGCAAGAGGTATAGATTATATGATACAATTATATGAAGAGTCTGATAGCTACCCTCTTTTATTAAAAAAAAGAGGTGGTTGAGGTAATCTAAAAGAATAACCAATATGGAAGCGTCTAAGTCTTACTTTATTTTTGAACCTTTGAACAATCACACAACAACAATAATATATAGTCATATTAGACTTAAAATCTTGATTCTATTGGAAGAATTATCATTAATTATAGAATCTAATACAACCAATTTTATTAAATGTAATTCAATCTCAATCATTATTTTAATAAAATATATTAATTTTAAATTATATGAATATAAAAATGAGGGTGATTTTGCCAAATGGTCAACATATAATCCCTATGAAGAAAAAGACATCCAAATTCAATTTATAGAGCTTGAAGTTCCATCCTTAAGTGTTGATATTGACAAAAGATTGATTAATTTTTAATCTTTGGAAGAATAGTTAAGACATTTGGAAGAACTAAATAAGACTCAAAGATTTGCAATCCGATATATAAAAACCATTTAAAGGAGAAGACAAGAGATTTTTGATAAAAAATTATAAAAAAATATTTTCTTATTCTAAGGATGTGGGTGATGGTTCAAGATACTAAAAAACTAGACTTTCCAACTAAATTTGATGCACTTCGGATAGGACTGTGAATCCTAAATTATGCATTAAAATCTTATTTAGTTAATTTTTGATATTTTGATAAGATATAATATTATTTATTTATTAATTATGAGAAAATAGAAGTTTTTGGTCTAAATTATATACCAAGGTCTTAGATTATTAAATTGGTTTTAATATAATCTAATTATAAAAACTAGATTCAAAAAATATATATTATTTTTTATTTAAAATGAAATTTTTAGGAAATATGTAGTTAGTTGTAGTTGGAGTATGGTGAAAAAGTGATAGAAAATTATTCTACTCTTGAAGCCACAAAAGATGGTGAAGGAAGAAGATGAAGAATTACTCTACTCTTGAAGCCACAAAAGATAGTGAAGGAAGAAGATAGAGAATTACTTTGCTTTTGAAGCCACTAGAAATGGTAAAAGAAGAAGATAGAGAGCTATTCTACTCTTCAACCATTAATTCTATGAAAAAAAATCAAGTTGATTTCTAATAAATTCCTCTTAAAAGTTAATAAGTTAGTTTACATAAGTTTTAGCTAACTAAGTTATTAAGAGTTAAAACTTATCTATTGATTGGTATCTATAGTGATTTATCATCACCTTGTAGCAAATAAAGACCAACCATTGGTCTTCTCTATGAATAGCATTAGTTGATAATCATGGAAGGTATAATCTTTCAAAATCTTTTTAGAACCTATTAAGACCTACTAGGGCCTTCATAGAACCATTAATAAATTTCTAAGATCTTTTAGGACCAAATAGAACCTTCTAGAATCTTTTAAAATCTTATTCTACTATATGTGACATCACTTCTTCCTTTAGCTTTGAATTCCATAAGGAAAAATAGAATTGAAATTGATTAAAGGCAAAGGAAGTCTAAGATGTGTCACATGGTATTTGCTACATATTCAAGCTGTCTTTTACAAGTTAGGAGAATCATTGGTCCTTACAACCAACAATAATGACCAATACCTTCTACCATAGACCAAGCTTAAACTTTCATATCTTTGTTGAAAAAACATCTTTTAAAAGCTACTTCAAAGCATCTTTCATGGATAGATTTTATTTTGATAATAATTGCCACAAAATGGCTGTTGAATATTCTTTGATGTCTTTTTTATTTAAATAGTTCTTCATCTCAAGGTCAATGATATAAAATGCTTGATTAAAATGGCCTAATTGATGTAATATTGTCTTCTTGATTATCTATATTTAATTATATAAGCTAAATCAAAGCCATGTTATAATTTTAAAGTAGAATGGAACTACTTCTATATTTGTTAATTTATATGTATATGAAGATTAACCTCTAAAAATTTTGGAACTACTTCCACCTTTCTTATAAAAAAATTTAAAGTCTAAAATGTACCATATTTGGATATGCCAAATAAAAGTATTATCTAATATATGTTGCCACTTTAGATCTAAAAGTATGTCGTTGATGAATTTTTTGTATTTTTTATGGCACACTGACTAAGTTTGAAGTTGGCTTTTATGGGTACTCATTAATATTGTAACTGCACTAATATACAAAGTACTTCAATTGTCTATACTTTAGCCTCAAATCAAGTATTTTTTCTATTTCAAATTCTTCATAGCTATCTATTTCAATATTAGATGGTGGTAGTTGTATTCTTCTTGATATGTTTGATTTTCAATAAAATTCTAAAAGAGATGTATAAAAAATAGGATTTATTTTCATGGATGTTAGTAGTTTCAATCAATAAGCAATAAAGTTAATTTGCTTTTGAATAGGAAATGGTCCTAGCTTTCAATAGTCCAACTTATCAAATGATTAAATAGTCTTTATATTGTATCAAAGCAATTATGTTCATGGATAGATTTTCAAAACAATTTAAAATAGAGATTGTTCTTTCTTTTTTGTATTAATTGACTTTTTGAAATATACTTGAATTTCATCTTGTTGAAATTTTAAGATAGCTTAGATATCAATAATTTGACTTACAATGTTATTTGCTATTAGATTTTGGATCTACTAACAAATAATATATCTATTTTTAGATAGTAGTAATGATTAGAATAAAATAGAGTTTGTTTAATAGATGCATAAATTGTATTATTATAAGCAAATCTGACTAGGACAAATAAGATGTTCAATTGCCTTGTTGATAATTATTAGTATACCTTAAATATTGCTCTAAGATTTGGTAGACTTGCTCGATTTGGCTATTAATTTGTGAATGAAAGATTGAAAAAAACTTGATGTCTACTTAAAGAATCTAAAAAAACTAACTTCTAAAACTTATATACAAACTATAATCTTTGATTTGATATAATATTATTTTGCAATCTATTATATTGATAGACATTATTATTAAATAATTTGACTATTTTTTCACCTATAATGGTCTTTTTACAAGAAAAAAAAAATTATGTTGATAGATCAATTTATAATTATATGTATGGTATTAAAAGAATTCAAAGGTGAGAGATCTATAATAAAGTCCATAGAGATAAAAGACCACAATTGTTTTAAAATTGATAGTAGTTGAAGAAGTCTATATAGGTAATATTGAGGATTCTTTGATCTAAAATGTATGTTATAAGAGATGAAAAATTCCTTGACAACTTTCCACATTTGAAGCTATCAGAAGTCTTTAGAAATGAATTCTAATGTCTTGTTGAATCCAAAATATCCTACAGTTGGAAAGTCATGATGTATTTGGAGAACTTAAAGGTACAATGGTCCTTTTAAGATATACAAACATTCTTCAAAGTAAAAGAGACTATTGTCATGTTGTGATTTGGCTACCACATAAAAATAATTTATATATATTTAATATATAATTTATTATATAGCTAGATAAGAGTCATGTTAATAGATTTTAGTTAATCAAAAAATATGATTAGATTATTATTTTGAAAATAATATTTAAAAAGACTATTATTAAAGATTTTACAATCTCATTTTTTTTAATACTGAAATTTAAAGTTGATTTTATATTGATAATGACTTTTATATATTTTGAACCACCTTTATTAAATATTGGTGACTCTTCAAATCTTATTTTATTTCTTTTATTTGATATTTAAAATACATATTAAATAAATTTTATTAAAAAAAATTTAAAAGATTTTAATATAAAAAATAATAATTAAGCCATTTATAAAGATGAATGGAGATAAATGATAGAAATATCTATTCTTATTGGCTACAAGTCATATCCAATGGATTTTAAGAGGTTGTCTAAGGCCTTATTAAAGATTAGAATTACTCTTTGAGGATCATTTGAGCATCAAAGATTAAGATCAAGAAGTTTAGATTTTTAGCTATAAATTTGGTATAAAAATTGAGTAATTTGGAGTGTTTATGAAAGAGATATAGGTACTCAAAGTTAAGATGTTAATTTTGTATCTAGTATCACCTTTTAGAATATAATTCATGTGTACAAAAAGCAATGAAAGATCAACAATTAGGATTGAAAAGAATATATTTTTTTGCTATATTTAATATATATAAATTGATAAATTTTAGATTAAAATGAAAGAAATATTAGAAATTGAAGTTAGTGCTTGCAATTTGAAAGCAGTAAGTGACCTATTTAATTAATGGTTATATTTTGAACTATATTTTAAGTAATTTGACAAGGTTTTAGTTCAAAATTTTTAGAACTATGTATTTTCATGTTGTGAAGCTATATATAAAAATATTTGTGATATTAAAATTTTGGATTTTAGAAATATGAAGAAAATAGTACTAAAATATCTATAAACTAGAGTTTTAAGCACCAGCTAGGATTTTTGATATATCAGATGATTAAAAATAAATCTACAATTGATTTTTTTATGGTAAAGCTTAAGGATATAATCTATATTTTAAGAAAATTTGACAAAAACTAAAGAATTGAATTAAGTGGTATTTAATCCTAAAATTCAAGAAGAAATCAATCTTTTATAAGTAAATAAGGTATTAAATTTTTTTATTATAATTGAGCATTTTGTGCAAATTTAAAAGATTTTTGAAAGCCAAGACTTTATAGAGAAGAAAAGATGGTTATATGGAGCTTTGATAATATTTTTGATATAAAAATGAGTTTATAAAAAGAGATTATGGATTTTTTTTAGAAATTATTGAGAATATAATTTATCAAAAATTAATTGATTATGAATTGGCATAAAAAAGGATATTAAAGATTTTTTATATATTATAAAAAAAACTATATATATAAACCTATTTAAATATAAGAGATTTTTATTAGTAATTTTTTTTTATTTTAATATTGTTGTGTTTATTTGTCTTCTTTGTTAAAGACAAAGACCTTATCAAAGTCTGGATAATAGATAAAAAATAAATTTTTTATAATTAAATATCTAATATGTTTTTAGATTAAAAATCAAATTATATGACAATGGTCTCTATTGCGGTTGGATGCCTTCATTTTTTTGCAAAGTATTAGATGATGTCATCACATTTTTTATTTGATATGTATGTTGATACTTTTTGTGGCAATTACTAGCCTTGTAGCCAAATTCTCTACAATACAAATACAAGCAGTGTTCTTCTTAATTGTTTTTTTTTTTATTCAAAAAAGAATTTGAAATAAATTGCATCAATCTATATATCTTTTACTTCCAAATGTTTGCTAGGATTGAAAGATGTAGATGATGCCAAGTAATTGGTATAAATTTATGGCATAAGTAATTGATATTTTTTATATCAATATTGAAATAATTGATTATTGTATTTCATTACTTAATTGATGGCTTCATTAAGAGTTTGAAAATTGAACATAAATAATAATAATAGATCCTTTACATTGTTTCATAATTTCTAATAAAACTAACTTATCAATGTGTCTTCACTCTAATTGATATTACATATTAATTATCAAATTTCTAAAGCATAATTAAATGTAAAATGGATTCTCTTTCAAAAGACTCAGATTTTAATTATAACAAAATGAATCTTATTATGTTCTCTAAAAGTTTTTACAAATACCACCAAAAATATTTCAAAATTATACTATATAAGAAAAAAATTCTCAAACAATGGTTTGTTGGAAAATATTTCAGTAAATCAAGATAAAGTTTGATTTAAAAATAAGGTTCTAACCAAATCAATATAAGATGCTTTCAAGGAATACTGCTAAAGTTGAAATAAAATAATAAATTGTTCTTAATTCAAAAAGCCATAAAATTTTAAATAAGTTCCATTAAACTTTTATAAAAGACTAATTCTTGGTTTTTTTGTTGTTGACATTGAATTGCCATTTTAAATATCTACATCTTCTAGTGAAGTAGACCTTAGTGATGGAATTCTTAAAATCACTTGTAATAGTGGCTTAGATGATTTTGTTCTTTGACCATTATATATGGTTATATGAAATTCTTCATTTTGCTTAGACAAGGTTTTTTTCTTGACTTGCAATGCTTCAAGAGCATTTACAATTGAATCCAATTTAGCTTCTTTAAATTTTGTCATATTAAATCCTTTATTTCCTACTATAGAAATAAAACAAATATATATATATATATATATATATATATATATATATATATATACATATATATATATATATATATAATCAAGAACAATATTGATCTAGAGAAAGATAATTTATAACCTTTAGAGCATTATAATACTTCTAAGAAGAGAGATAATCCACTCTCTATCAAAAAAGATCAAGCTTTGATATTGCATTATATTAGTCTTGACAAATTATTATAGATTTATTATTCAAATAGAAAAATAATCCAAAAATCCAAAGAACTAAAATAAAAGAAGTTCACTTTATATCACAAGTAAGGAGCCACAATAAGGTATAAAAATAAGACCAAAATGCCTCAGCTAAGCCACAAGGATTGCATTGTTAAGATTGAGGATCCTCTCAATCTCAACTCTTATATATATATTAAGTACAAGGAAGCTCTTAGAAGAATTTTTTTAATGCTTGGAGGTGAAGTAAGCCTAAGATCCTTCTATAACCATCTATTATGGTGTCGTATTACGTGTTGTCTTGTTTGAGAATACGCCGGGCACCTAATTGTAAAAGGTGAAATTGCAATTCACATATATCCAAGAATCTTTAACAGATTTTATCCATGTAAGAAGAATATGATTTGAATAATAATATAAGAGTACTTAAGCCAATATAAAGTGCTTTAAAATATTCTTCTTGATAACTTCATCCACATATAAACCACAATTGCTTTGTTACTTGTCACAATCAAGCAACTAGGATTTTTCTTGCAAGTCTTAATCTTAGTTAGTGAAATTCAATAAGCTATAAATCTTAATCTGACTATTAATTTAGTGTGAAATTTTGTACATAAATGTAAATATAAGTCTTTTATATGCTTAGAAAGTTTCAATCCAATTCAACTTATAGATTGTTGAAAATTTATCAAAAACCACACTAATATCACTCGGCCACCAACTTGGAAGTTGATATAGATATTCCAGTAGCAATTTCTCCTTCTTTAATTATTAACTTCAATTAAAATTTGGTATATAGCTGGCCCTTTAAGTCTTCTAATATTGTGCTAAATTTCACCTTCATTCAACTAGTAGATCTTCAGATATCATAGAAATCCTAAGCAATCCTAAACTGCCAATTTCTAATACCTCTTTGTATTAAATATCAAATAAATTTTGATTTCACCATTAGATTGCTACAAATTTTATCTTAGTCTTATCACATTCAATCATCCATATATTTTTAAATTTCCAATTATAGATATTACTTCAATTGCACACAACAATCAAGAGTGTTGGTCCTAATTTTATTGCATAGAAAACTTAATCCCTAATACAGGTATGATTTTTGCTAGTAATTGCTAAGTCCTCCCAATCCCTCTGTAAATAAACCTAACATTCTTAGAACAAGCTTAAAGCTAGCTCTTGAACTCTAATTGCCAATTACCAAATGACTTGACTTCGTGCCCTTGGTGGCCGTTTTTATAGCTAGAGGTTTGATTTTGACCCTGTCTCATACACGGTCAACCCTTGGATATCAATCTAACTTATTTTAAGGATTTTTAAGTTTAATCTTATCTTCAACTTAATTCTAATATCAATCATATTAATAATTTATCTTTTTTATTATATTTTTATTAACTTGTGGCTTTTTAAAAGTAATAACAAAGTTTGTACAATCTAGAAGGAAAATTTAATAATTAACTTTTATCTATTCACTGTTAAAACAAAAAAATAATCTAAGAGGCTTTTATAAATCTTTTCTTAAATATTTTAAGTTCCTATTGAACCAAGATAATCAAATATTAAATAAAAATTATTCTTATTCATATTTTTTATTATATAAATATGTTACAACATGATAATAGACATACTTTAAGTCACCACAGTTTAGAATCTTTCGTAGTCTTTTAGAATCTCCTGTAGTCTTTTAAAAACTTTTATAGTTTTTTAGAATCTTCCAGAATCTTTTAGAACCTTCTTTAGTCTTCTAGAATCTTCTATAGTCTTTTAAAATCTTCTAGAATCTTCTTCAACCTTCTAATACCTCGCGTAGCCTTCTAAAATCTTCTAAAATCTTCTTCAGTCTTCTTGAACTTGCCTTAATCTTCTAGAATCTTCTTTAGTCTTCTAAAATCTTCTAAGGTATTCTTAGAAGGTTCAATAGGATATAGGCCTTATAAAGTAAATAAGAGGTAAAATCAAGGTACACCTCAATCTTGCTAACGCAAGTCTTGGAGCAATTTAAAGTATTATCTTGTTACTTCATATCAATCTACTTTCTTATTCTTGTCAATCAATTAGTTCTTTGTTCTTGTCCATCCAATTCTTTGTTCTTGAAATCATTCTAGTTTTATAGTCTTTTCTTTGTTTCTTTGCTAACTTGCTATCTTGCATCCCTGACAGTTTGAAAAGACTATCTAAATAATTATATCAAAGTTTTGATCTCTTGATAAAGAATAAATTATCTCTCTTCTTGATGATACTATTGCGTTTCAAAAGAGTGTGGATTACCACCCTCTAGACTAATATGCTTACTTATTGTAGTTTGATCTTTTTTTGGAGAGAGTGGATTATTTTTTTTCTAGGATATATCATTATATTTTAGAGGTTATAGATTATCTTCCTCTAAATTAATATTATTTAGAAATATTCTTTTTTAATATAAAAAATACTATATTAATAGCTTGTTGATTTTTTTTTGTCAATATAGGAATAGATCAAATCATAGGAGGTGTATGTGCATAAACACAGAATAGAATAGCAATTCTTGTAGATCTTCAAGTTTTTTTAAATATTATATAAGAAAAAATAGAATTCCTTTGTAATTCAAAAATAAAAATAGCAAATAGAGCAAGTATTTGAAGAAATTAAGCGAGAGATTTATAGTTTGCAACAAAAGAATATTTGATTAAGGAAAGTAGGTAGTACACAAGCTATGTATGTAATCTCTCTAAAAGCTCCAAGGATTGTCATAAAAGAACCAAAGGCTAATATGCCTGATAAATTTGATAGAACAAGATTCAACTTTTGAGAATTTGCGCAACAAGTATACTTTTATTTATGATTATATCCTTTTCATTATCCAAATGAGTTCACTTAAGTTGCTTTTGTAGGCACCTTTTTATCAAAAAGTCCTTGATCATAGTTTGTTCCATTATTGAAAAAGAATTCTCTAATCTTATATAATTTAGAGGCTTTTATAGAAAGATTTATTGCTACATTTGGAGATAGTGATCAAAAGAGGGTGGCAAAAAAAAAAGGTTCAAAACTATGATAAGGACACTATTTAGGTGCAATTTATGCCATAGAATTTCAACAACTTACTTGTGATCTTGATTAGAACGATAAGACTTTTATGACTTAATTCTATAATGGCATAAAAGATGATATGAAGAATTTATTGATCACAATGCTAAGAGTTGAAAGCTTAGAAGAACTCATATCTCAAGCTATTACTTATAATGATTGCCTATTTGAATTACAATAAGAAAAGTGATCAATTTTTAGCAATACCTATCAAAACATATCTGCTACATCTTCACGAGTATCAGAGAAGCTATTGATACAATTCAATTCAAGCTATTAACACCAACAAAAAAGACTAGATATTCGTAAGAGAATCTTTGTTTATATTATAGAAGATCTAATCATAAGCCAACAAATTGTCCAAATAAGTCTAGAAAATTTAAGGTACTAGATATAACATCTGAATTGGAGAGGTTGAAAAATGAAAACATCTAGCTATATTAGGAACCTTGCGGTTGGACACCCTTAAATTTAAAGTATCAAAAAAAGATCTTTTTCTATTTTCAGATCCAACATCTTATTTTATACTTCCTATACATATAAGAATCTTAAAACAAGAAATTTTTGCTAAAATCCTTTTAGATATTAGAGCCTCAGTATGCTTTATGGATAAAGATTTTGTAACCAAGTATAACTTAGTACTTGTAAAGAAGACCCATTCCACTCTCGTTGAAGTCATTGTTTGATAAAACCTTATATTATGGGATGTTGTTGAAGAAACCTAAGCATTAAAAGTGGTATTAGGAGATGAAGTATCACACATTGTCTTCAGCATCATTCAATGTCTAAAAAATCCTATTGTTATTAGACTCTCTTAATTTAAATTACATAATTTTGATATTGATTGGAATTTACAAAAGATTTTGTTAAGATTTAAATATCAAAAGTAGAAATAAGATACTACTTCATTTTTTGGAGCTAAAGTATTTATACATGCAACAAAGAAAGGAGGTGCATTTATATTGTATGCTATCTTGATGAAAGATCCAATGGAACAATTGAAGCGAGATATTCTTAGTCAATATTGCGACATTGAGGACGTATTTGAAAAAAAAAAAAAATAGACATGTTATCAAAATACCATCCTTATGATTGTGCAATTGAATTACAAGATGGAACTCAATCTCCATTTGGTCTAATTTATAATTTCTCACAAACAGAGCTTATAGCCTTGCAAAAATATATTAATGAAAACCTAGCCAAGAATTTATTAGACATTCAAAATCACCTATTGAAGCTCTTATCTTATTTGAATAGAAGAAAGATGGTTTTTTATGTATGTGTGTTGACTTTCGAGGTCTAAACAAGGTAATTATAAAAACCGCTATCCATTACCATTAATCTTAGAATTATTAGAATAATTAAAATGAATAAAGATCTTTACAAAGATTGATTTGAAAGGTGCCTACAACCTAGTCAGATCAAAAAAAAATTAATAGAAGACAACATTTCATATAAAGTATGGACATTTCAAGTACAATGTTATACTTTTTGGACTTACAAATGCACTTGCAATTTTTCAATATATGATGAATGATATCTAACAAAAATACTTAGATGACTTTGTAGTCATCTATCTGGACAATATCTTCATCTTTTCTAAAAATAAACACAAATACAAACATCATATATATATGATATTGAAGAAACTACAAGAAAATAGATTGTATGCCAAATTAGAGAAGTGCTCTTTCCACCAACCATCAATCAAGTTTTTGAGATATATTTCTTCTAAAAATGAAATTTTTATAGATCCAAAAAAGATACAAATTATTATAGGATAGAAACAACTATCATCAATCAGAGATGTATAATACTTTTTAGAATTTAAAATTTTTTATAGAATCTTCATCAAGGATTATTTCAAGATTGCAGCTCTATTAACAAGACTTACAAAGAAGAAAAAATTTATTTGGGACAACAAGGCTGAAGAAGCATTCAAGAAATTAAAGTAATCTTTTACTTCAGCTCATATACTTGTCTATGTAGATCCAAAAAAATCATTAATTTTGGAAATAGATGCTTTATATTTTGCACTTGGATCCGTGCTCTTTCAAATTGGTGATGATGGTGAACTTCATCCAGTAGCATTTTGCTTTTAAAAATTTTCAGCTGTAGAAATCAATTACGAGATCTATGACAAAGAATTATTAAAAATTATTGATGATTTTGAAGAATGGCACCATTTGCTGGAGGGGGCTCAACACAAAATTATGGTATACAGTGATCATAAAAATTTAGAGTATTTTATGAGTTTTCAAGTTTTGAATTGCCATCAAGTACGATGGAGCATCTCATTACCTTAGTTTGATTTTATGATTATATATTGTCTAAGAAAACTTCAAAAGAAATCAAATGTCCTTTTTAGATGGTCATATTTTGTGCTAAGAATAGAAGACATTATATTGGATTAGCAAAAATCAATCATGTTGAAATCATCTAATTTACATTTGAAGACATTGACAATATCTACCTATGCAGATATAGCTATCAAGACAAAAATCCAAAGAGCAATGAAGACACATCTATTTGTAGATATCATTTAGTAACATTTAAAAAAATATTAGTAAAAAAAATAATAATTTCAAGTTTGAGGACGTATTGTTGTATTTCAAGGATCTCTTCTATGTTCCTATAGGTCCTACAAGACTTCAAATTCTTCAAGTATGACATGATCTTCCAATAATTAGATATTTTGGCTTCAATAAGACCTTAGAATTAATATCAAGAGATTATTTGTGGCATCAAATGTGGAAATTGGTGAAAGAATTCATTTAATCATATAAAATTTGTGCTTGAGCAAAGGTCCCAAGACACCAACCATATGGACGTTTCTAACCACTTCCAATTCTTAAGGGCCCATGGCAATTGTTATACATAGACTTTATTATAGGCATCTTAATTTTTAATAGAAAAGATTCAATTTTTGTAGTGGTAGACCATTTCACAAAGATGGCACATTTCATCCTATACAATAAGACTATTTCTAGGGACGAAATGGCCAAGCTTTTTATTAATAATATTTATCAAATACATCACCTTTCAAATGACATTATTTTAGACTAAGGAGTATAATTTGTATCAAATTTTTGGAGAGGACTATTTCAACTTTTAAAGGTTAAAATCAACCTTTTATTAATTTATCATCTTTAAATTGACGGTCAAATAAAAAAGATAAATTAGATCTTAAAATAATATCTTTATTGTAATATAAATTACCAACAAGATGATTGAATGGACTTCCTACTATTGTCTAAGTTTGCATATAATAACACCAAACATTCTTCAACGAAACAAACTCTATTCTTTTCAAACTGTGGATACCACCGTAGAGTAGATCCATTCCAAATTGAAGATGTAGAAAGTCCTACTAAAAAAAATTAAGCCACCTATTTAAAGGCCATTCATGAAGAATTAAAATTCCAATTGAAAATGGTTCAAGACTGATATAAAGATTATGTAGACATTCATCGCAAAAACCAACTAAAATTTAAGATAGGAGATTGTGTTTGGCTACTCCAGTAAAATATACAAATTAATCGAACATCACTAAAATTAGACTATCAAAGACTTAGACCATTTATAATTCTATACTAAGTAAATCTAATAAGTTTTTATCTTGAACTACCAAGTAGCATGCTCATTCATCTAATCTTTTATATCTCACTTTTAGAAACTTATTATAAATTAACTATTAATAAAAAAAACTTTTCTACAACCAAATCTAATTGAAGTTAATTAAAAGCTTAAATATAAAATAGATGAAATATTGGATTCATATATAAGATATGGATGATTAGAATATTTCATCCATTGAAAGGGCTATGGAGTTAGGAAAATAACATAGGAACCTTCAAAAATTCTTAGGAATACATCTAAAAAAGTTTGCAAATTCCATAAAAAATATCCTAGAAAATTTGGACTCAATCGCCATTGAAGATTTTGAGGACACCAACATCTCTTGGCTTCTAAATGACGCTTTTCTACCAATGGTAGAAGACTAATATAAAAGAGGGAAAACCATGCTAAGATCTTTATTTATATATAATCATTTTTTTCAAAATAGAATAGATCCTATTAAAAGCTTATTAATTACTATGTCAAATTTTTGCATTTTAAGGAATTTCAAGAACAAGAGTCACAAGACTCTTGTGCCACACAAGCAGTTGGTAAACCATTACAACTTTTATAATTTATTGGATTTGAAGAACACAAAGAAGGCAAAAAAAGACTATTCTAATACCAAATAAGACCACGTTTGGAGACTTTGGAGATATGGACTCATTACAAAAATCTTGATTCAAATGCCCGAGCTTTGATAATATTCCTTGAAGTTGGAAGAATGACTCCAAATAGACCAAAATTATATTTGAAGGATGTTTTGAAGGTCACAACAAAGAGTAGATTCTTGGATGGAATGTTCGTACAATAGAAGTCATATCTAGAGGTCATCAATGCTACCTCAAGGGTCTTGTTGAACCAATAACCAACAAACAAAAGACGAAATATGTTGCTTCTCTACTCCGACAAATTCTAGATTTCTTATGTATATGATTTAATCATCAAATCACTTTGACTCCTTATAGAACTCGTCGCTAAAAAAAAAAGTGATGTCACAGATATACTTTAAGTCACCACATTCTAGAACCTTTTACAGTCTTCTAAAACGTCCTATAGTCTTTTAAAATCTTCCATAATTTTTTAAAATCTTCCAAAATCTTTTAGAATATTTTATAGTTTTTTAGAATCTTCTAGAAACTTCTTCAATCTTCTAAAATCTCCCATAGCTTTTTAAAATCTTCTAAAATCTTCTTTAATCTTTTCAAACTTATCTTAGTTTTCTAGAATCTTCTTTAATCTTTTAAAACCTTCTAAGATACTCTTAGAAGGTTCAATAGAATATAGACCTTGTAGTATAAATAGGAAGTAAGACTAAAGTACACCTCAATCTTGCTAACACAAGTCTTAAAGCAATCTAAAGTGTTGCCTTGTTTCTTCATATCAATTTAGTTTCTTATTCTTATCAATCATCTAGTTTTTTGTTCTTCTCCATCTAGTTCTTTGTTCTTGAAATCATTCTAGTTCTATAATCTTTTCCTTGTTTCTTTGCTAACCTGCTATCTTATATTTCTAATACCATTTAAGATCCCCTAGAACCTTCTAAGACCTTTTGGAATTCTCTTAGAACCTACTAGGACCTACTAGGACCTTCTTCGAACTATCAAAAATCTTCTAGAACCTTCTAGGATCAAATAGAACCTTCTAAGATCTTCTAAGACTAAATAGGACCTTTTAGAACCTTCTTATATTATATATCCATGACACCAATCTTATTAAGATATGATTTCTTTGATAAAATTTTAAATAAAATTTTATCAATTTTATAGTAGGAGTGGAGCAACTGCACTAACCACCTCGTATATTCATCCATCTATCCATTCACACATCCATCTATTTATATTTGAATATTCATCCATGAGTTATATCATCCATTTATATTTGAACATTTATCCACAAGTTATGTCATCCATTTATATTTGAGTGTTCATCTACAAGTTATATCATCTATTTATATTTGAGCATTCATCCATAAGTTACATCATCTATTTATATTTGAGCGTTCATCCATAAGTTACATCATCTATTTATATTTGAGCATTCATCCATAAGTTATATCATCTATTTATATTTGAGCATTCATCTATAAATTATATCATCTATTTATATTTAAACATTCATCTATAAGTTATATCATCCATTTATATTTGAACGTTCATCCATAAGTTATATCATCCATTTATATTTTAGCGTTCATCCACAAGTTATATCATCCATCCACAGATATACACATCTATCCATGATACCTTATTCATCCGTTCATTCATGAGACGCTGAGAGTGGGTGGTGGCTTACCGGCGCGTGCCGTACTGGTAATGGTGAGGCAGGCACCTCAGACCGTCTTGGGCGAGGCAGCGATCTCTCCGCAAAATCCCGCTCCTCAGACACGACCTTGATTTGCTCCCGTGTGCGTCGCTGCTTGATCATACATTCTCCTCCCAGTCTTCATCTGGATGTGGGTTTCTCTTGCCGCTGTCTCTCTTGGACCTGTACGCCATGGCTGCTATCTCTTCTCTTCGCGTCGTTAGGCCGCGGATTGACCTCAGAAGCCCCACTTCGAGCTCTCCATCTGCTGGGTCAGTTGGTGAGAAGGCCTTCTTTCGCGTTCATAGCAGGAAGCAGCTCCTGGGTGCTGCCGCTGGCGCCGTGGAGAAGGCATGTCCAGCGGCAGCCAATGGCAATGCACAGGCTGCTGTTTCCTCATCTAGGATTGCCAAGGGTGCTCCTAAGAGCGGCGCGAAGTCGAACAAGCCAGAGCTGGTGAGTGAAACTGGAGCTGGTTGTTGGGTCGATTAGACTGACTTAATTTGCATTGGGGATTTTGAAGCGTTTTGTAGTTGTGTCGCGGTTGCTTGTATTGATGGTGTGGGGCTTCTAGTTAGTGACCAAGGATGAAGGCCTTGAGCTATATGAAGACATGGTGCTGGGGCGGAGCTTCGAGGACATGTGCGCGCAGATGTACTACAGGGGGAAGATGTTTGGGTTTGTGCATCTGTATAACGGCCAGGAAGCTGTTTCGACGGGTTTCATTAAGCTGTTGAAGAAGGGGGACTATGTGACAAGCACATACCGAGACCATGTCCATGCCTTGAGCAAGGGCGTACCGGCCCGGCAAGTCATGGCTGAGTTGTTCGGCAAGACCACTGGTTGTTGTCGAGGACAAGGAGGCTCAATGCATATGTTCTGTGCTGAGCACGGGTTGTTAGGAGGGTTTGCTTTCATTGGAGAGAGTATTCCAGTGGCTGTGGGGGCTGCCTTCTCCAGCAAGTACAAACGGGAGGTTTTGAAAGAAGAGGGGGATATGTCTGTTTCAGTAGCCTTCTTTGGTGACGGAACTGCCAATAATGGCCAATTTTTCGAATGCTTGAACATGGCTCAGCTCTGGAAGTTGCCAGTTATCTTCGTGGTTGAGAACAACTTGTGGGCTATTGGTATGTCGCATTTCAGGTCTACTTCGGATCCGGAGATCTGGAAGAAGGGCCCTGCATTCGGAATGGCTAGTGCTCATGTGGATGGCATGGATGTATTGAAGGTTAGAGAGGTAGCTAAGGAGGCTGTAGAGAGGGCAAGGAGAGGGAATGGCCCAACGCTGATCGAATGTGAGACATACCGGTTCAGGGGCCACTCACTTGCCGATCCAGACGAACTTCGGGCGCCTGGTAATTTTCATCCTTTATCATTTTGGTGTCATTTTGAGGCAAACACGGATAATTTTATTTTTATTTCAGTTTCGTTCCCGGTAACCTTAATCTCTCAATAAACATAGTGCTTGTCTTCGTGTTTTTCTATTTATTTATTTATTTATTTATTTATTTGCAGCTGAGAAAGCACATTACGCTGCGAGGGACCCGATTGTTGCCCTGAAGAAGTATCTGCTAGAGAATGAAATAGCTACTGAAGCTGAATTGAAGACCATTGAGAAGAAGATCGATGAAGTTGTCGAGGATGCCGTAGAATTTGCAGATGCTAGCCCTCTTCCGGAGCGCAGCCAACTGCTTGAGAATGTATTTGCCGATCCCAAAGGATTTGGAATAGGTCCTGATGGCAGGTACCGCTGCGAAGATCCTGGTTTCACGGCTGGAACTGCGCAGGTGTAATGCAACACAGTTATAGACATTATTATTATTTTTTCTTATATGGTATTCTCATAGGAAGTGCTTCAAGTGAATATGATGCATAGCTCATATTAGTAGAAGGTGCTTTGGGAAGCTTGGGCAACTTGTTTAAGTAGTCATTATTCGTGTACTGTTTAGGTTTTAGCCCTTATTTGCATTAACGAAGCTGCTAGATGGATGAATCAGTTCTCTGGATACATTAGAAAAGGCCACTTCTTAGTATAATCGCTATCTCAAACCATCATGGGTAGGATCGTGGATTTAGATCATCATTCAGTGGTGTGCTTGCCACAGGCACTTCTGCAATTTGTCCCCTGCTTGCCGATTGCTAGTTTGTGCTAATTATTATTTTTAGCTCGAACGAAGTGTGAGCATTCCAGAGAGATAATCAGATTGCCTTCGGAGCAAAAAGTCTGGTTTTTTAATGCTGGATTGTTGTTTTCTGAGTTGGAAACAACGATAATTCAGCAGCAGCACTATACAGCAACGCTACACAGCTTGAGTACATAATCTGAGGATATTGACACATCATATTACGTGTCAAAATATGCAAGCTTTACTTTTATTTTGAAATCTTTATTATCTTTTGTCTATGATTATTTATATGTCGACTATGATCATTTTGTTTGATTATATCGTCTGTATGTTGACTTTTGTTTGATTGATCATGTGATTATTGAATTGTAGACAATATACTCGTGCCTAATCAAAGGAGTCACCACTTCAAAATCTTTGGTTAAATCACATGTTACAAATCATAAAATTGATTCATGATAAACAATATTTAGTACAAATGTATGTATTTGTTAAAGGCTTGTGAGGCTAGAAAAATTGGTGGGTGGAAGTTTTTTTTTAAAATGAGAGATGAATGATGCTTATTATTCTTTTATTGATCCAAGTTGAATTTCTTTAAAAGTTCACAAGAACATATCTTCTTTGTCTAACATCAACAATTGTGTTACCATTTTATCATCATTCCATATTGTAAATTATCATACGTATTATGTCTAGACTTTGTAGTTGAATGTGCAATATTTTGCACTTTGTTCATCCATAAATGTAAGAATTTTTTTTACTAATTTCTCAATTAGAAATATTGAATGCTGAGTATATAAATAAAATATATTTATAATTTAATATATATAATAATTTATAATTTTATAATATTATAAAAGCTCCTTATATTATTTATTATCCAAAGAAAACTGTTATAAGTTGATTGTATATAATAAAAGCATCATCTTTAATATTTTAATGACCTTTGTTCTAGCAAATATTATCAAGTAAACAAAGAATATTAATTAAGGGATATATTTGTGTGTATATATATATATATATATATATATATTAATTGGAGTATATTTGTGTATATATATATATATATATATATATATTTATAAAATCAAATTAAAGATTAAAAATATATATAAATTAAAAATTATATATATATATATATATATATATATATATAAATCTTTAATTTGGTATAGCATACAAATTTGTGATTCATAATAAATATTTTTAATCTATAATATACATAAATAAATTTAAATAGTGTGTATATTTGTGTATATTTGTGTATATTAACATCATTAATTATATAATCTATATGTCTTTTTGAGACACCACAAATTATTCATGAATGTATATAAATTATTTATATGATCATTATTTAATAAATGTACTATCAATTTTATGTTCAGATATTGTATATTTTTTTATTATATTGAAACTACAAATAAATTATCATGATATTTAGTATTTCTAACAATAATTTTAAAATTTTTAAAAAATATTATTTAATCATCAATTATACTAAATATTTATACTAAATTATTAGAAGAGATAATTAAAATTTTAATGGACAAAAAATTATATATAAACATAAAAAAAGATGAAGATAATTTAACGTTATAAATAAGATATTGCTAATGTCACCATAGTTTTTGCTATTGTTACCACAATTTGCCACCTATTTGAAGCATAGTCCTAAATAATATCATACATTCCTCTCAAATGATTTTCTTATACACTCCTCTTATATGCAATGCATCCACCACTCTCTTCATAACTTTCTATATAACGTTTATTTCTTATAGAGCTTGATACTATTAATACCTTCACAAGCCGTGACGTTGATGTATTACGTGTCATCTTATTTGAGAATGCCCCAAGCACTTGGTTGTGGAAGATAAACTTATATTTTGCAACTAACCAAGAATCTAACAATCCTATTAAAATCTTAAATAAATTCTAAATGAATCTTTAACAATCTTAATCAAATCCTACAGTAATTTTAAAGAAATTATAAAAGAATTATAAAAATATTCTAAAGAAATCCTAATGAAATCATAACAAAATCTTAAAGAAATCCTAAAGAAATCACAAAAAAAACCTTAAAAAATTATAAAGAATCTTAAAGAAATAAATTATAAAGAAATACTAAAGAAATCCTAATCAAATCCTAGCCAATCCTAAAAAAATCTCAAATAAATCCTAATTAAATTTTAACCAAATCTTAGTAAAATTTTAATTAAATATTAATTAAACCTTAATTAAATTCTAATAAAATCCTAATTAAGTCCTAATACAATCCTAATATAATCCTAACAATTCTAATAAAATCCTAAAGATATCTTAAGTAAATCTTAATAAAATCCTAAAATTATTCTAAGTAATTTCTAATCAAATTCTAACCAATCTTAATAAAATCCTAAAGAAATTCTAAATAAATCCTAACAAAATCCTAATAAAATTTTAACTAATCTTAATAAAATTTTAAAAAAATCTCAAGTAAATTCCAATTAAATTCTAATCAAATCATGAATAAATCCTAAATAAATCCTAATCAAATTCTAATCAAAAATAAATTAAATCTTAATAAAATCTTAATTAAATCCAATAGTAGATTTTAAAACCTCAATAATTGTTAAATTAACCCTTGATCTTTATTCAAAAATTTTGCATTTCTTGATCTACTAGTTAAAAACAAGCATACAAAATTTGAAAGGATTTAAATTTACAAATTAGGAAAAAAAGCTCTTAATCCACTTAGATGTCGATTATTTTTCTTCTCTAATTTTGATGTCAATCTTTCAACATCAATAGATCATTTTTGCACCATTTACATATTCTAAAATTTTACAAAAATATTAAAAATTGAGTCAAATACTAGCTTAAGAAAAAACCATTCCAATTTAATTAGAAAATTGCTCAAAATTTCAAAAACCCTCATTGATCCTCAAAACCTAATTTCTAAAATCTTAGTCCATTTAAATTCCAATAATCTTTGATCTAATTATCCGATTAAGCTAAAATTCACAATAGACATTCAATACAACTATATTCATAAACTTATAAATTTTCACTAATAGATCTACTACAAAACTCACAAAATTCTCCAAAATGTGAATCCACTTTATTTCTCAACAACCATAGTCATCCAAATAGAACCCTGATTTTTCATAGCTCTCACAAAATCATTACAAACTCAAAAACCTCTTAACCAATACTCAAAAAAATCCTATTAAGTTTGATTTCCAACCTTGCTCTTTGATCAATAAAAAAAACCCTCGATCTGCCATAGGAGCATGGTTTTGTGCTTTTGGATTTGGTTTTGACTTTAGTTTACAATTGATCTTCTCTAGATATCAATTTAAGGTTTTCTTAAGTAAGTTTTATTGGAAACTATTCTTTGCTTTGATCTAAAGATGCTTCTAATATTATTTTTGCTAATCTACCTTATTTTGTCTTGTTTATGGCATTACAAAGTAAGGAGAAGCCATTTTTATAAAAAAATAATATTAACACTAAATATTTTTATTAACTCCCTATCTTTTACTTATATTTTTTAAAGTAATTTTGTTACTAAGTCTTCAATTAAGCTCTTTTATATTATATATCTTCTTTGTTCTTTCACCCTATATCCATCTACAACACACCAATGCTTTGATTGCCTATGTGTAGAACACTAATCTAATTGCAAATTATGCAATTTTAATAAAATGTTTCAACACCTCCCTCAATTATCTTGAATTAAACTATGACTATGGAAGGTGTAGGTGGCATGTCTTGAATGGTAGATTGTGGTTGGCAATAGCAAAATTGTGGTGGCATTAGTAATATCCTATAAACATATTGACAATAATTTTTTTTTTGATGTGTTCAATTTTGAAACAAAATCAGATTGTAGCATAGCAAAGATAATTACATTTAATGTCAGTAAGAAATTCATTAATGTGTGCATGTATATAACAAAGAAAACAATATTTTATAAGACATCACATTTTATCATTTCATTTCACAACTTTATGAAAGTCTCTATCAAGCATTCATAAATCATTCTAATATAATCAAAAGTTCCAAACATCATTTTTGTTTTACTTTTAAGCTTTAATCCACTAACAAATCTCCCATCCTATTACGTTCTAAGGCATTATCATTGAATATGCTATCAAAAATAATATGTGGTATAAATTAAACATTGATCACCAAAAATCGATCTATAAACCAACGGATGGATTCTCAATGTCATTGAAAATGCTTGGCGTGTCGAAACTCTACTTCGATGCCTAAATTGCAGATTGTTCAATGTTTGCATAACAAATCTTTACAAAAGAAGCACAAACATATTGAAAAAGACGGAAAAAGGTTTGTAGTGTACAAATCTAACAAACAGAAGAGAACAGTGTTGCACAAAAGAATCCGGATTTGGTTTTCTTAAGAGAATCAACAATTGGCAGCAGAATTAGTAGCCGCTAGCTCCTCTCGTCACCGAACCACATGTTCTTCTCTCGGGGCCCTGTGGGACCTTCTTGCCCCATGACTTCGTGCGGAAGCTTACCTAGCACGTCTCCCAGGGAGCCATGGAGCATTGCAGGCATGAGGCCCAGCATCTTATTCACATTTTTCTTTCTATCATACACAATCTTAGGACCCCACGGCCGCATGTAGTGCAGCCAGGTCGGCTCGACCGGCGCGTCTGGATCACCCCTTTGATGCATGTAGTCGGCGGAGAAAACCTGCTCAGACACAAAAGAAATATAAATATAAATATTCAGCGTTGGAAACAGTCTAGAAATGCGTGCAAGATGAGCACTCACAGCTCAATTTGGAACCATGGAATTGATGCTCAGGCATGCGTCTGGACAGTAGAACAGTACTGCATAAGAATCTGCGTCATCGCAATAGCTAGGGTATCGATGGTGCACAAAGCACCGATCCAAGACGATTCAGCTTGTGAGAGGATTGCAATGCAGGACCGCTATCCGTACTTGCCAGAGCAATGACTGATGGAGTTAGTACATACCCGAAACTTCACTGAGGAGTCGAGCAAATGAGTGCTGAGAGCTGTGTCGTTACGCAGTCCAACTCCGTGCTCCTGGTCTCCTTGAAGGTGATCGCCTTGGTGAGCATAACAGGGGTGGCCACTTTTGGCAACGTACACGAGGGGCCTGTTGGCGGAGTTGAACTCAAGGTCCCAGATTAGCACCCACTCGCCCTTGCTGTGTTGAGAGAAGTACACTGCTTCCAATTCTCCGGTGAAGTTGCTCACTCGTAGCGTGTAATGTTCCCAGTCGCCGATGTGCTCTCCCATACGTCCGAGGGGAATGTTGATCTTTCCCACTTTGGCAGTACTAGGTCCATTGAAAGGAAAGAACAGCCAGCTTTGAAGGTCGGTGTATGTGGCCCCGTAAACCGGTTTGAGATGAGTATACACCTCGGCAGACTCCAAATTCCCCATCTTCACTGAATCTCTGCTCCCATCTTCGGGAAGATCTATCCAAAACTCACCATCGTTGGTTCCTCCGGTAGGCAAATTTGAACCGTCACTTTTAATACGAACAGGTGGAATAGAGGAGTCCTTGCTGTACAGCATTGCACCTGCGTCGAAGAACCAGGCAACGGAACTAGGGAAAAATGTCTCGGCTGGATGGAAGACCACTGTGGGCCCATAGAACTGATGTATGGTCTTCACTTGTTCCATTGTGGGCATGTAATCCAGACGGAATGATACGTTTTTGAGGCAGGCAATTGGAAGGTCAGTCTCTGCGTCGTCAGATCGGGCAGAGAAGAAGCTGCCAACATTGACACCTGCAGCACTCACTCCTCTGACAGCAGGTCTCGTGGTCCAAGTGCTGAAAGGAAAACCAAACTCGGATTTGGTTGTGCCACTTAAGGTGAAGAATTTACGATGTACTGCTAAGGTGTCCGTGAGATCGGTGCGGACACAAGTCACTTCTGATGTAGCTGGTTTTTTCTCAGTATTAGTTGTTATGTATCCAAGGACCGAGTATCCTTCTGGAGCAACTGGCAACCAGACCCAAACGTTTCCATTTTTCTCCCCCTTCCAGTTAGAACTACTCCAGATCAGCCTAAAATCCACTGGGCTTTTCAAAGCGGAAGAAGATGTCACTACGTCAGAGGTTTTGTCTACCTGTGCAGTCTCAGTTACAGTTGTGTTCCGAACTACAGCTACACGCGCAAATGGATTGATGTTTTCCTCTGCAGCTTCAACTGCAGCTTCGCTTGCGGTTAGATGTACCCCCACCAATGGATTGTAGATGTCCGCAGCTGCATCCTCCTTCGAGACTAATGACAGACCCGCAAACGGATTGAGACGGTCGGTGAAAGACTTAGGTGAAGATGGTGGCGAAGGCGACGACGACGATGAAGATGGTGGTGATGACGACGGCGGTATTGTTGCAGGCGGACTCCCATTTTCTTTTATAGCAAGTACCCACCCAGCTCTAGGTCTTGAATTGTTTTGTGCATAGTGACACAGAATACTGTACCCAGCTGGAACCTCAACTGGCCTGTAGAAGGTGGCACCCTTATTCCCCACCCCGCCCTCAAGGGCACTCCATACTTCCTCAAATGTTGCCACTTGCACAACATCAACCTCGCCTAACGATAAGCGTCCAGTTGCAAATCCAGTGCCTGCATACCAATATGTGAATATAAAGTTAAACCAACAGTAATCGGCAGCCAACGGTATGTTCTGACACGTGCGTCCGTAATCTGACACCGCAGCTCAAATTCAAGAACAGCTTCACGAAGGGCAGATTTGGAGAGGAGACAGTATCATACCAGGAGGATAGGAGGCGGGGGGACTGACGCCAGTAGTATGACGAACACGAAGTGACGAACTGTCTGAATCCATTTTTGCTACTGTCTGTAATATTGTATCTTCAAAACTTGTAATATTGAGAGGCTCCAACAGCCTATGTATGATAAAACAGGCGGAGCTAGCGAATGACCTAGCGCTGGTTCACCACCTCGTCGCGGCTGCCCATGAGCCTGCCCTAGGAAGAAGCGCTGGGTTATCGAACCGCAATTTCTGGTAAACATCAAATGGAGTCTCAAAACATCACCTGACAGTGAGCTAACAAGAAGGATCAATTGAAGCACCCACGCAAACATAGCTACAAACGTAACCCACATTGCTGTTCAGGCTAAAGGACAAAGCGATCCCTTCTACGACCTTTCAAACGCACCCAACCTTGTCCACTTCAAAACTCCAAAACTCGCAACCACCGCACGAATAGCACGATCACATACACATTTGAGTTGGGAAATTAAAATTCAAGCCGCTACGTGGCCTGTTGAGCTGCATTCGAACTCATCCATACCAACTTCATACTCACAATCTTCGCACCGACTTCCTCGGATCTCATTAAAAAAATATAAAAAAATAACAAACAAACACACAAAAACAAAACTAAACACCTCCATACACACCAAGTGAAGAGAAATGTACCTCAAACTAGAAGTAGGTCTGAAGCACCAACACAACTCCAAAACTACGCAATCAAATGCAGTAATCCCGATCCACCGCAGCTCTCTGTACAAACTTATACTGAAGGCGGAAAGACGAAATCTCTCGCCGTCTTTTCAGTCTCGTCGTAGCTTGGGTTAGGATATGTCTACCGAACCGAGATAGGTAGATTTTCGCTCCCAAGGCCAGGCATGTTGTCTGCTAAACTTAAATCGATCTGTAAAAGGGAACAGAAGTTTCGAGGATAATCATGTGCCTCATTGACCGAGCTGTTCTCCCCATAATATGCGCACTGTAATCGTCTCAGAATCTCTGTATCTTTCTGTCCATCCTGACGGAGCTTTCGTTCGATATGGGCCGTAGCAGTGAGCAGTGACGTTGGTCGACTCGCCCAACTTTTCAGAGTGTCGTGAAGGATATATTTGGCTTGATTATTTCCAGACGCTTGTGCTGACCTCAATCGCCTCACAGATTCTTGCTCTCTTTGTCTCAGCGGAGAAATTGAGTTGGGTTGTGGTGGTGATTGCTGTTGTTTTCTACTGAGTATTGTGGTTTCATTGGGGAGCTATGGCTTCCATGTTAATTAACAGTTCATGTTTTGCGACACGCGCAGTGAGTGGTGGTGAAGAGGGGGCCTTTTCGGAAAGGTTTCAGGGATTGAGGAAGCAGGCACTGGGAACAACGAAGAGTGGTTTACGTGTGGGAAGGAAGGGGAAGGGGAGTAGTAAGGCTGTCAGGGTTGCGGTGCTTGTCCGTGCGACGAGCTATCGGCCTGGGCGGTACGTGAAGGAAAAAGGTGGTAGCATTATACCTGTGTCGCCCGAGGATGGCCGCATCAATTTTTTGGAAGACGAAGTTAAATTGCGCCTCTTTCAGGGTTTACCCGATGAGAGCAGAGGTGGGATGTGGGTGAAGCCCTCTTTTCAGCGTAAGACGAAGATTGTGTGCACAATTGGCCCTACATCCAACACGAAGGAGATGATCTGGAAGCTGGCGGAAGCTGGAATGAATGTGGCTCGGCTTAACATGTCCCATGGGGATCACGCCTCGCATAAGGAGGTGATTGATCTTGTGCGAGAATTCAACAAAGAAGCGCATGCGAATGTCATTGCTCTTATGCTGGATACAAAGGTTTGTGGTGCTCTTCGATGGAACATCGTGTTTTGTTAAAGAGTAATTTATTTATTTGTTTGTTTGTTGTTGTTTTTTGGTGGAAAGCAATTCCTAGCAGCATTAAATCGCTTTCATCAGCTGAAATTCGTTTTTTCTGATGCTTTCGTATGTAAATAGGATCCTTGGAGACTTTGGTCTTTATTTAAGGAAGAGTCTTATTACCTTACAGGGTCCAGAGGTTAGAAGTGGAGACCTGCCTCAGCCTATTATGCTGAAGAAGGGCGATCCATTCACCTTCACAATTAAGCGGGGCGTGGGAACCGATACCTGCGTGAGCGTTAACTACGATGACTTTGTGACCGACGTGGAAATAGGCGATACTTTGCTGATTGATGGTGATTTTTCATGCATGCATTACAGAATTCGTGCTTCGTTTTGTTCTCCACTATGTGAGCTTTTTGCATAATTCCACTCTCACTATGATACCACTCTGAATAGGTGTTTTTTTATTTAACCGTATGTAGTCTGTAGTTAGCCAGTACTGAGTTGGCTGTAGAAAAGAGAGTTGGTGCGAGAGCTAATTGAGGTTATGAATGCGACGCGAACAGGAGGCATGATGTCGCTAGAGGTGAAGGACAAGACCCACGAGGAAGTGTACTGTGAAGTGGTGGATGGGGGTGAATTGAAGTCCCGTCGTCACCTCAATGTGCGCGGAAAGAGTGCCACTCTGCCCTCCATTACCGGTAAGACAGTGACCCCTTGGCAGTAATATTAAGTGAATGTGTGTACCGAACGAGTTGAATTTTCGTTTTTTTTTAAATAATAAATAAATAAATAAATTTTTGGTGTGTGTCTCCTTTCCCTTACCTTCAATTACGGAATTTCTTTAGTGTGCAATCACTATCTCTGGAGATATATAGAAATTTTATCTGAACACGGACTTTGGATACCCTTGTGTTTCCTTCTGTGGAGTCTGCAGAGAAGGATTGGGAAGACATTAAATTTGGAGTGGAAAATAAAGTTGATTTCTACGCGCTGTCATTTGTCAAGGACGCCCAGGTGGTGCATGAGCTCAAGTCCTTTTTGAAAGGTATAATTCAAACGCCTTGGTTTTGGAGTTTTGACTCTCTCGAAACGTTTTCGTAATTTAAGCATGTTGGTGGATATTATGTGCTTGCTTACTGAAGCACTTCAGAAGTTCTGTCTCTGTTGGTTCCTGTAGTTGATGTATGTACCCTTTCATTGTTCCTTGTTGCGAAACCTCTTCATGGTGGGGTCTCGAATCTTCGTGATCTTTTTTAAGATGACTCTGTTTTCATGCATCATTATCATTATCATTATTACTATTATTATTATTAATTGAATAGTGTGAGCGCTGCAGAGAAGTCAGCTGACATTCATGTCATTGTGAAGATTGAAAGTGCGGATTCAATTCCTAATCTGCAATCTATTCTGGATGCAGCTGATGGTGTGAGTTTCTATTAACCTGGTTTATACTATGTGTGTGGGCCTTTCGGCCAACTAATTCTGTGCCAAAGTTTTCGTGTAGGATGGGTTCAAGTGCTTGCATGTTGTATGAATTGTGGATTACTATTTATACGTCTCGGCTGGCTCAATCTAGTTAAAATGCAAACGTTCTTCTTTTTAGTGTTCAGCTTTTTGTTTGTAGGCTATGGTTGCCCGAGGTGATCTTGGAGCCGAGCTGCCAATTGAGGAAGTGCCTCTTCTCCAGGTATGATATGTAACATGCTGTATTATTTATGCTAATATTCTGGCATGTAAGAATATGTTGGGATGTCTTATAATATGTCATGACGTAGTAAAGAAGGAAAGTTAAGGATGAGCCTAGCTTTAGCACAGTTCTAAATCTGTCACTAAAGTGATTTGTTTTCTCTGTACAGACCTGTTAGTCCCACATGTGGGTGAGTCATATCAGGGTCATTTCCAGAATTGTGAGAAAGAGTATTATAAAGATTACTTTTGAGTATTTGCACTGATACTGCAGTCGGGATCACACAGAGCATTTGTATTTGTTATTTCTCATGGGAAAATTGAACGTTGTGGGTTTTCTCTGCAGGGAGAAATTATAAGATCTTGCCGAGCCATGGGAAAGCCAGTGATCGTGGCTACGAACATGCTTGAGAGCATGATCACTCATCCTACGCCCACACGAGCAGAAGTCTCAGACATTGCCATCGCTGTCCGTGAAGGTGCGGATGCAGTTATGCTTTCAGGGGAAACCGCTCATGGAAAGTAAGTGCGTTTAAACCAGTGCACTATCTTTCGACAGTTTTTCTCTGCTTAAAGTAAATTTTTGTGTCTCGAATATCGTACTACTGTTGAGGACGATCTAGATGGAATTGTAAACTAGAATCGTAAGGAACAAATTACGTTTTGTTCTCAGTATTTCGCAGGCATATGAACCTTGAAGAGACAGAATTGTGTTCAAGTTGAGGTGATATTCATGTTGCAGTCCTACCTTCATACTATGTGTTCAGGTATCCTTTGAAAGCTGTGCGAGTGATGCATACTGTGGCCATGCGCACAGAAGCAACCATGCCAATGGAGGAGGCCCCTGCTAACCTTGGTCGAGCCTTTAAGGTAACTGCTTTCATCCTTCAAGCATTGTAAGGCACGTATGGCTCTTCTTGTGTGAAAAATGCGTGTACTGAATGTGGCAGAGTGTTGTGGGTACACAGCTAATGTTTGGTTGGTAGTTCCTTGATTGCCTTTTAGCGGTCTGTGCTAAGGCTAATGAATGTGAAATCAAGTATGCTTGGAAATGTTTTATATCTGTTGTCAGTACTCACTTTATGTCGTGTGGGTGTTTGTTTGAGGACAGACTCATATGAGTGAAATGTTCGCATTTCATGCCACTTTAATGTCAAATACATTGGGGACTTCTATACTGGTGTTTACACGAACGGGCTTTATGGCTCTGTTGTTGAGCCATTACCGTCCAGTTGGTACTATCTTCGCTTTCACAAACGAGTACGTTTCAGTTCCTTTGCAATGATTTACTTCAAACTCATTAGTAATTACGTTCCAGGTTTCAACGTCGTGATGCTGCATAGTTTTAAGTGTTATAGAAGCAGAGCGCAGCTGCTAAGGCTGCTTTAAATTGGGCCTCCAGTGCTCACATAATTGTGTTCCATGAAATTGTTTGTGGAGTTAAGCAGTGTCTCATTACAACCAGACTGTCTTGAATTCTATGAATGACTGCTGTTGTTCACTTGCAGTAAGAGAGTGCAATCTAGATTGGCTCTTTACCATGGCGTAAGAGCTCTACACATTAAATTCACAAATGACGCGGAGGAGACGTTTTGTTATGCGCTCAGCATACTGCAGGTTAGTTTGCTTGTTTGCTTGTTTGCTCGTTTTTCCTTTCTTCTAACTCCTTTGCGGAACCCTTTAGTTTAAATAAAATTGTTCCAAAGATTCCTCTGTTTTTTATTTTGTTTTATTTTATTTTTCAACTCTGTTGGTCTTAGGACGACTCAATTCAGTGATCTGTTCTGGCGACATATGGATGAAGAGTCAGAACATTTTGTTATTTCTTGGCTTACTATCTCATGTATATCTCCTAGTTTTGATACTTGTTGACGGTGTTGGTTCTAAACAGAAAAAAGGCATGGTCCAAGATGGCGAAGAGGTTGCTTTGGTGCAAAGTGGAAAACAGCCTATTTGGAGATCAGAGCACTCTCACCATATTCAAGTGCGCAAAGTACGAGCGTGATCTAAAAACTTGGCATTTTGGCTCGCTGCTCAGGTTGTCAACATTAAAGAGCGCCTAACTGTGTCATACTAGTAACTATTCCTGTTCTTGTAAGATGTATCCATATTACCTCTATCATGCAATAGGATGTTCATACCACCAAGTATCCATACTCCATTTTGTTATCGCAGCTCCTCATTTTTGTACAGCATATCAAGGCTTGGACTTCGAGAGCATGATTAATATGTACCTAGTAAAATTTACTTGTGTGTAGGACGAGGCATCCCACAAGTGCCACTTGCAACTGCCCGGTGAATTTATGTCTTTTTTGTGTGCGTTGCACTTGGCATGGACTTGCTTAAGCCTTGTCTGAATTGTCGATCCAAATCAGATTTTGTTTCATTTATATTTAAATGTTGTTTATATATACCTAGTAATGGGGTCCTTTACTTTGGAAGTGATATATTAAAGAAAATTATTGATGTGCAATATTGATTTTTCATACCAAAAAAAGAATTATTAACATAAAATTTTATATTGGAATGTATTATTGACCGTTTTTGTTCAATAATTTAGCTACAGTAATTTCAAATTTTAGATTTAAATAACACAATCAAAATTCTTTTTATTTCTCTTGGGAATTCTTGGGAATTGCATGTGATTCTTATCAACATTATTTTAATCGTATTTGTGAGGTATTAATAGAACAAGTTTGTGTGATTCTTGAATATATTATTTGTAATGTAATTTATTATAGTATATTTTAACAATCAATAGCAATGAACAGGAGTTAATGACATTAGCTTTAACATCTACATCAACATCAATGGCATGAATGCCAAGAGCAATAATAGCAATATATGGTAGTAGTATTAGTGACACCAAAGATACACATTCAAATTAGAAACTATTTTTGTAACATATGGGTGAACAAATGGATGAAAGTGAATCATTTACATTTTAATATTATAATATCTTATTTGTGTACAATGTAATGTTTTAGATTTCATATTTTATATTTTTATTCAAATAATTTGAATATTTTACAATTTAAGTCAAAAGTCATAAAAATGTCACAAACTTGCTCACAACAAGAACAATTATCTAAGATTATAAAACATTGTCTTTCAAAATAAGAGCTTCTCCACGAAAATCGAATTTTTTAAAATAAAAATCTGTAAGTTTCAATCAAATCCATTTGCATACTATTAGTGTCGTTAACCATAAATAAATGAATGAATAAATAAACGATATCTTTTACGGACCACGACGGAAAACAAAACAATCACCAAAACCCTAAAACAGGCAGTTTTGGGTGGTTTTAGACCATCCAAGCGAGAGTCTATTTCCATGCGAAACTGTGCTCGTGGAATACCCTCTTTCACCTCGGTGATCTAGTAGCATCGGAAATGAGGCATGCAAGGCACAAAAAGAAAACCTCGAAGAAGAAGGAGAAGAAGACGAGGAAGAAGATCAAGCTTCGTCGAATCAAGCAAGGCATTGCAAGAGTGGCTAAAAATGTGGGCACCATATAAAAGCTCTCGTTAGTTCGAGAGGTGTGTGTCAAGACATGCGCTTCCATTGCAGTAGGATCAGTAGCAGTCGTCTTCACCAAGTGAGTGAGTGGGTGTGGGATTTTCCATGTGTGCTGCTGGGTCACGACCTTGAGCTCCGAAGTTAAGCGATGTGTGTGCTTACTGGCGACTGCAGTCACTGTGATCATGGTGCGTCGAGGGATTAGTGGGAAAGCATGTGTTGCTCGTGTGGTGGTGGAGGCCTGAGGGAGGTGACGGAGTAGCAGCAGCAGGGCTGAGGGTTGGAGTAGGGTTTTAGTGGCTCCATCGGTTTTTGAGCGTCAAGGGAGCAGATGTCGACTGTGGAGGTGGTGGATGTGGCGCCGGGGCCCTCTGCCCCTGTCACTGGGAAAGCCTTGTTTCGGAATTTGCATACGCGGGAGTTTCTAGGTCACAAGAAGAAGGTATGTGTCTGTGGCTGTTGAAATTTGTTTCTGCAGCGCTGGAAGATTGTTGAATTTTTGTTTGGTAGTTTGTGGGGAGCTCAGCATTGGTGATCGGGTCACTTGGCAATCTTTTCGTGCATCGGGTCTATTGTTTGTGAGATATATATATATATATACTGTGTTTGGAAAAATATAAAATATAAAATAAAAGTGTTTTTTCAATCCACTTCTGGCGATGGTTTTTTATGGGAAGGCTCTTGAATAATACTCTCTGGGTTTTGAGGGTTTTACTGTAGGTCATAGGTTTGCATATGAGAGAGAGGGTGTGGATTATTTTGAACTTTTGTTGTTCTTAGACCTAACCGCAATGGGCAAGAAATGCACCTCTGAGCAAAATCTGCTGATGCAATTTGCCGATTGGTGCATCATAAAATTGGTGGAGTTTGGGTTCAATGAGTTGCAGAGAAGGGTTGGAGTAATGGCGAATCATTAGGCGTTGGTTTATGGTCTTGTGTATGGTTACGTATCGCTCGGGTGTAAATAGAAGCTACATTGAGTTTCAGAAACGGGAGCGCTCTCTCTCTCTGGTGATGCATGCTGATGACCATTTTTGGTATGCGTTCAGGTGCATTCGGTGGCATGGAATTGTGCCGGCAAAAAGTTGGCTTCAGGCTCCGTGGACCAGACTGCACGAATCTGGCATATTGAGCCACATGGTCATGTATGGAATCTTTCTTTGATGATCTACTTATCCGAACCCACTCTCTACAAAAAAAAGTTAAAAGAACTTTCAAAAGGACTTGTTGGTTAATTGAAGAGGTAATATGTGAACAGAGTAAGGCGAAAGATATGGAGTTAAAGGGGCACACGGACAGTGTCGATCAGCTGTGTTGGGATCCCAAGCATGCGGATTTGTTAGCAACGGCATCGGGTGACAAGACAGTGCGTCTCTGGGATGCTCGCGGTGAGTATTTTTGAATGTTTTCCCTAGCTGTACCTTCCTCCTGTAGCTTATGGGCGGACTCTATCTTGTTTACTCCCTACACTTGCTTCTAAATCTTTTCTGCAATTTTTGTTGCGATAGTATTTGGCTTGGAGGCTCTATAAATCCCCTTTTCACCCATCATCTACATGGTTGTCGATTGATTAAACGACCGGAAAAGTTTGTATTTCTAACACCTTGATGATTGGTATACTTGTTTGCAGCGGGTAAATGCTCTCAGCAAGTTGAATTGAGTGGTGAGAACATCAATATTACCTATAAACCGGATGGCAGTCACATTGCTGTCGGCAACCGAGTAAGTGCTTATGCCGCAATTTTCCCTTTCGCAACGTTGAGTGGAGCTCTGGATAGGTTTAGTAGTTCCTACGTAACTTGGATTGAACGACGATTATTTACAAGGACGTCTTCCTTGTACGGTCGTTTTAGTCGAGACTTCGATTTTTGTTGACGTGACATTCTGAAAGCACTATCTGTGAAACTTCGGTCTTACCCTTTTACTTGCTCTTTGTGCTGAAGTAATAATAGATTAGGGTCTTTACCTAATGCTGCAACCGCGTATGCGTCTTTGCAGGATGACGAGTTGACTATCATTGATGTTCGTAAGTTTAAGGCAATTCATAAACGAAAATTCACTTATGAGGTATTTCAACAGTTCGTCTTTTAGATTTCAAACATATTTATGTTTTTGGTCTCGATGTTTCTTGACTGCATTTGAATCTACCAATACATGTTTTTTTGCAATTTTTTTAATATGATAAACATGTAAATTCGGTTTATGATTTTCTATGTTTTCATCTTCTTATTGAACTGTGAGTTTGATTGCTTATGCTAACAGTGTTGGTGAATTAGGTAATTTGAATAGCGGCCTGACCAAAGCTTGGCCTTCACAGGTCAATGAAATTGCGTGGAATACAACTGGCGAGCTCTTTTTCCTCACAACAGGGAATGGTGAGTTGAGGTTTTACTAAATTTTAAGCCATCTTTAGGTGTTGTATGTAATGCCAAAAGGATCGTCATCTAGTTTGCTACTAGTTTGTGATTCGTATATTCTTCACGCTCTTCTATTCTCATTCGACTTTCATTCGACAGGGACCGTGGAGGTTCTTCAGTATCCCTCGTTGCAGACTTTACAAACGCTGGTTGCACATACAGCTGGCTGTTACTGCATTGCAATTGATCCCACTGGAAGGTTCTTTCTCAATTTGTCTTTTCCCAATCGAGACGACTTCCTTTTTCCACGCCCCTTTAACCATCTTCCGGTTTGGGTGATAAGTGTTTGTGAAGTGCTAAACTGATTACTATCAACTGGATCAGGTACTTAGCTGTTGGGAGTGCGGATGCGTTAGTAAGTCTATGGGATGTCTCTGAAATGCTCTGCGTGCGGACTTTTACCAAGCTTGAGTAAGTTTTGGCAACTTTTCCTTCCTTTTGTGGCTCTCTGATTGTCTCTTGTCAGTAGCACATACTTCAGGGCTGGATTCAGGCTTCAGGGTTCAAAATGGTGATGTTTGTTTCAATCTGAAGAAATTAACTTAGTCCTTGTTTTCTTGATAGTGTTTTTGTTCTGGTTCTAAAAGAATGCAAGTTTCAGCTAGTGGAAGCTCAAGTTCATTATGCACTGCGTTGAATTTGCCGCTTTGCTGACATTCGTATGTTTTCATCCATTTTCAAGGTGGCCTGTTCGCACAATCAGCTTCAACCATGACGGACAATATATTGCTTCCGCTAGTGAAGATCTTTTCATTGACATTGTAAGTTTTCTTAATCTTGCTATAGAAGAAAGTCATTCTTTTGGTGAAGATGAGCCACTCAAACAATATAATTCTGCATAATGCTGCAGCTTTTCAGAATGTGAAAACATGTGGAGGTTGTCCTCTTGGTTGATGTTTAGATATGTTCATTCGTCTCATGGGTCTTCATTGTCATTATGCATTCGCCAAAGCTCATGTTCTGTAGTTCGAATTTTCTCACATGCACATGTAACTCTGTTGTAGGCTGAGGTGGATACTGGACGGTCAGTGTTCCAAATACCTTGTCGAGCCGCAATGAACAGTGTTGAATGGAATCCGAAGTACAATTTATTGGCATTTGCAGCTGATGACAAGAACAAGTACCAAACTGACGAAGGTATATCAGTCTTTTCACACTTAATCTGTTTCTTGATGCAAACTTATTTAAGTTTCATTTTGTTTTTGTTTGCTAATGCCTGATACAGACTGCTCTTGGGGACGATAGTAGGTGTTCGAATGTAGTTTTTCATTAGTTTTGGTATGTTTTTTGTAATTTGAGGTTGCGTATTGAGTGAGAAATTGAAATAAACAAATTGGAATGAATGAGGAGAAGCAAAACTTCAAATGTTTATTTCTTATGAAAAGTTGGAATTTGTGAGAAGCTCAGTGTCTTTGGAATGCTTTTGAGATTCTTTTCAAGATAGATCGTTTACTTTCTCAATTTGATGATGATTTTTGGAAAGTACGGAGGTTCAAAATTTCTTCCTAATGCAAGGCAGAATTTCACAGTTTGTTGTGAGTTGATATGAGTGGTTGCAAGTGCTTGCTTTGAATCGGAGGTTTGTAGATGCCATATTCAAGATTTTATATTCGAATTTTGCGGTTCAACCTGGATATTCTCACTAGTTGGCACCTAATAGTTTCGTACTTTGGTTTGTGAATGACTGCAGGCGTTTTTAGAGTTTTTGGATTTGAGGACCCGTAAACTTCAGCTCAATGTGGAGCTGCAGATTGGTAGTGCTAACAGATGCGGAAACGATTTTTCTTCAACCCAGGTCTACCTCTGGCAAGCATTTAGAGTGTTAAACCTGCATGATTAGAGTTCCAAATAGCAGCTCTTGTTCCATAAGAGAAGACTAACACGCCACTTACCAAGGCCAACTGTATTTCATATTATTTGCAGAAGTACATGTTGTTGGAATGGATGGATTTGTTGACCTTCAGTTTTGCGTCGTTTAATATCAGATGTCACATATTCAGCTCACCGGTACCATGTGTGGTATGTGTTTCAAGTCACTTCGTCTTGCAACATTACAACATTATGAATATTGGTTGTGTACCAGTAAATAAACGAAAATTGACTCCTGGTTTTGAAGGATTGAGACTGAATACTTGATAAAATGCTGCAGACTTTTAATATGCTTTAGTCACTCCATCACAACCATCTACACTTCCTGTTCCAAAACACGTTATTTCTAATCTGCTACCCAATGCCTAATATTGGTATGATTTTTCTTGAAATCCTCATCTGAGAGTGTGATAGAACATCTGCAACTCTGGGGACACAATATTTCATCCCCGTAGTCCTCCCTTCATGTCTGTCACGAAACGGTGGAAGAGCTCAAGCACAGGATTACGTTGGTATCGAAGTCGATGGAGCTGGTGGAGATTCATAAGGAAAAGCTTTTCTACACCCTCGCTGTAGATGGATTGAAGTATATTACCTCTTCAAGACCCCACTTTATGAAAACAGCTTTCTGATATTGTAGCCCTTGCGGAAGGCCCACCATGCAACTAGTCCAGCTTCCTGCACCAACTCTTGAAATAACAGTGGCCGTCCAGTTGGTTGAGAGTACTTGAGAGGTCAATATTACCGAGGCATGGTTTTTTGACTTAGTTTCCAATCGTTTGTTGAGGCACTGAGACATGTTCAAACTCAGGTGTGTGGAGAGAAACTTTTCTCATCGAAGGCTGAAACTTCTCGAACATTGCATGTTTTTTTCCTGTGAACACATAGTACGCCGCCGCCGCCGCCACAATGAGGCCTGTAAGTGGCTTTTGGCACGAGGCATGATTTCAGATTTCAAGGCGGCGGTGTGAGCACCAGCTCCACTCATCACACTAGCCCACTGATGAAGTCTGCACTTGTCTACACAGTTCAGATTCTTGCTAATCGTGTGAAGAGCAAATTTGGTGCTCTCATTCGGTGGAAAATTTCATTTCTGAGCTTGATTCTCGACAGCATATAATCATAATAATAGTGTAATGTAGAATCTTTTCCAGAGTTGCTTTCTTGTGGTTTTTGCAAACAATGAACCATGTTGTTTTAGCAGAGGGATTTGGTGAGGACAAAAATGTGGTGTCTGATGGAATTATTAAGAATTTAGGAGGTGATAATTGTAAAATGAATGGTGAACATGGATACAGGCAAGCACATGTGAAATCGCTTTGACAGCCCCCTCCTTACACAAGTTTTGCTGGGTGCATGCTTGGATGGACCTCCCACGTGGACCCACTTCATATGACAAAATAAAACCAAGCTTAAAACAAATGGCGCCCATGCAATTAATTTTTTTCCTCTCCATGAGATACGACAAAGTTTCAACCCTGTTTGTATGTGAAAGGTTACTTTGTAAAGTATTCAGAATGAGGGGATAGAAGTGCACCATGGAGGAAGGATTTTTAAAAAATAAAAATAAAAATAAAACATCCAGAATGGTAGAACAAAGGTTTGAAAAGCCACAATGGCATGAGTTAAAAACAAGAACCAAAGACTCTTACAATTATCATAATTATTGTGTGTAAATTGCTCATTTTTTAAGTGTTTTTATTACAGCAGCTGATGTGGCACATATGATTTAATTACACTACATTAATATGTAGTAGTAATTTGCATTAAAGTAGAAAATGGAAAGCACATTGTTGTTGTTGTTGTTGTTGTTGTTGTTTTTTTATTTTTTATTTTTTGTTTTTTTAAAAATTTGTTAGATGGTTTTAGAATTGCGTCATATTAAAGTTTGAGTTCTAATATTGTTTTTTTTAGTGGCAAAAATATCATTTGTAGCAAATTATTGTTGATTTTGTATATTGTTTATGATGTCATAATTGCATTGATTGCAAGATTGCAATATTAAGATTTTGAAATAAATATGATTTATTTGATATAATTATTGTAATATTTTTAACATTTTTATTTTGAGATTACAGAATAAATAACCTTAAAATTATAACTTTTAGCCTCATTACATGTCAAGCTTTAATATTTTTAGTAGTTATAGAAAAAAAAAAATCTAGTTAAATTAATTATATATTTTATATTGAAATATAATGAAAATTTTATAATTTTTTATTAACAATAAAAAAGACAAAGGACAAAAAACTAAAGGAATACTAAGAAAATAAATAAAAAAATAAAAAAAAATAAATTATAGAATGTCTTAGAAATATAATAATTATTATATAGAAACTTTGAAAAGACTTTACAAAATTCTTATAAACTTTTAGATAACAAAGGCTAAAGAAGTTTTTAAGGTTTCTCAAATGTATATATGTTTATATATATATATATATATATATATATATATATTTTAGAAGATTCTTGAATATCTTAAAAGATTTTAAATAATGTTAATATAGATTTTTTGGAACTTTGAAATTGATATTGCAAGAAAATATTATTCAAAGATTTGTATAGATTTTTAAAAAATAGTATAGTTATGGTTGGATATAAATAATATATTATGTATTAGGTTTATATATTTAATTGGTACACATGTGGCAAGTACCATAAGAAGTTTTTTAATTAGTATAAAGTGTCTATTTTAGTTTTGCATTGATATAATTTATACAATAAGAAACCATAGATTTTTGTGTTCTAGATTTTAGTAAATATCAACAACACTTTATCAAATGTTACATGTAATATTTTTCTTGCTTAACAAAATATATTTATATATATGTAAGTAATATCTTGACTATTACCTTTAACACATGTGACTACTAAAATAGGTTATTATAATATCAATATAGCATAAAATATTCTTTAATATAAAAATAAGATCCTAAGATTTAATTTATTTTATATATTATTAAATATCCAATGTGTTATTAATTTTTATATTTTTTTTATAAAATAAATTATTTATTTTATTTACATATTATAGATATATTTCATTATATGTTTTATATATAGTTTGGCAGAATCACCCCTAATACAAGACTTTTATTGCAAGTTTTCATCCATCTAGATACTAGTCTTGGTGTTGTCCAACCAGCTACTTATGGGCAACATGTAGGTAGCAGGCTAGGTAGCACCCAAATCATTATAAATAATGTGATATTTGGATTTACAACTAGCATTTGAGAAGGCTGGTGCTAATGGTTGTAAATTTCTATAGTAAAGCACAAGTTCTGACTTTGACTCCAACTACCTATATATTAGACTATTTATGATGTATTAATGTTTTGACCCCTTTTTTTAGTCCGTAGCCACTTCTCCCAGTCATTAGCTGCTTCTTCTTAGCTCTTTGCCTTGCAAAAGCTCCCTTGGCCTTTACTCCCCTTTTCATTTCTAATTTTTGCAGGCATGGGCAAAGATAGGCATATAATAACTTTGTAGAAATTGCCCAAAATCCATTCATAAATTTAAAAAACACAATTACCATAGTTCAATTCTAAGGGAAGATCTGTCCTAGTTGTTTGATATAGAAGATAGGTATTAAATATTATTTTTTAATAAATATTTCAAAAAATGTATCTAAAACTACATATTTTTTGTTTTAATCTCTATTATAAGTTTATATTTTTTGAGGTCTAAAAGATTTTAATTACTCTTCAATACTAGGAGCATGGTAATTAAAGCTACAATGAACTTCTTATCTATCTTTAATTTTAGGTATTAGATTTGAACATGTCTAATAAGTTTTCTATTCATCTTTCCTAAACAGATGACTTAAAGCTATTAATCCTAAAAATGCGTTTTATGATACTACTTTACACCCCTTTTCAACAAATAATGTTAATGCTTATTACTTAATTTTTGATAAAATATATAAAGTCATCAAAACCCAACATCAAAACTACTACTTCAGTTTCTATTGTAGAATAACCTCCAAACTGCAGAGTAATCAATATTAAAAATAGAATCAAATCATCTGAGGAGACTGGATCTAAAAGTTTCATGGAAGTTCAAGTATTGATTGGTGATCACTTTACATAAGTAGTGAAGAAAAGCTTATACAACAAACTTTTTAAGAAAAAACACAAAAAGCTGTAGCAATAGAGGAATGGCGTACTTAGAAAAATAAAATAAAATAAAAATCAGATTTATGCAAATACAGATAGAATAAAGAAGCTTTGAATTTCATCTACAGTTAGAATCAACAACAAAACTAGAATACCATGTAATTAATGATTGTGAATAAGCACATACCTACATTGTATGGTATTTCTTCTTTTATACATATAATATAAGTTTTTATATTTACAAATATTATGTATCCTGCGTGATTTTGTAATTTTTCTATGAATTTATAGCTTATGCATATGTCATAATACAAGATAGGAATTGGAAATGTGTGAAATTTATTACACATGTAATAAATTTAAAAATATGCATTTGAAAGATAAAAAATTGCAAAATGCATAATAACATGTTTCATATAATGTTCTTATGAGACTAATTGGGTGAATTTTTATATTGCAAATATAGGCTTATGTGTTTATTAAATAAAATATGGAAATATTTTTTATTATAGCAAGTTAATATCACATATAAAATAATAATTCTTATAATACAAACACTTGCTTTAGTGCATATGCATGTATTGAACATCTACATTTTGATTTAAAAAATATTTACTATTTTTATCTCTGCACTAAGAAGAAGATAAATTAATAAATAATTTTACAATATAATTTCATTTTAAATTAATTATCATTAATTAAATAGTTTCATTAACAAATGAAAATCCTTTCAAAAAACTACTTTGATGATATTACATTCTTATAAAAAAAATAACCATATTGATAAGAAAATATATATATATATATATATATATATATAATTTTTTAAAGAGAGTATGATGATAAGATGCACTATATATACATGTAGATGTTTTTCAGTATTTGTGATCAAATTTGACAACAAGTAGTAAAAGTAAGAAGCCTCACAATTGAAGACCATGGTACCCCATGTTCTTGTTGGTAAATTCTCATGTAGAACAGATCATGTTCACCAGTCACACAGTAGATTTTATCACTCCTTACCCGACTTTTAACAAACACACCAGTGATCACTCAGATTGGCAAAACATGTAACCTCTAGGTAACTTGTTGTGTTATGATGTGTAACTTGGTCATTTTAGAAAAAAACAAACAAGATAAGACTACAGAAACAAAAAGAAAACTTCAAGTGTTTTTTGGTATGTCCGAGAGCTAAGAAAAGCAAACAAGCACACCCCATTTGATTGTTGTCTCAGATGCTGCTGAAGATTTGCCGTCAGCCAGGAGTTGATTCTGTCTACGAAGCTGTCTTTGCAAAGGTGTGCCCCGAGACTGGAGGCTTAAGATGAATGTCTGCTTGGCTGTCATAAGGATAAATACAGACATCCAAGGGGTGCTAGTGCCCAGTCAGCAATATACAGTGTCTTCCTTATGCAACAATTGCCTCCCTGCCAAGTGGATAAAATCTACTGCATCTGTCCCTTATCCATACAGAAAAAAGAACTGCTTTATTTCAATACATTATGTCTTCGCCTGTCTATATATACATATAAATACATATACATGTGAATAAACAAAAATATTTAGACATGAATACTGAACTGTCCACCAGTCAACAGCATACCTTTGCCATCAATGATCTACTTTTCCCCATCTTTCACACCTTGTGTAATACATGTGTGTATTCACATAGTAGTTTCATGTTTTAACGTGTGTTTCAAAATACACGACCATTGGAAAAAGCATCCAGTAAAATTCCAGACAAACTATTGGAAAGTGACCATCAGATAAACACTTGCTAAAATGAAGCAACATATACCAACTTGACAAACACAACTTTCTGCGAGTAACTCTCACACATACACTGTGAGTATGGACGCGCACAAGCTGATTAGATTTGGAACAACTAAGCGTCACTCTCGCAACAGGATCATGGAGGAGGGATTTCAAGAAGGAGCGTGCAGCGTCTGCTCCGACCATGGATGGTGCCCGGGCCTTAAAGGAATCAGACAAAGCTTAGCCATGGAGACTTTTGGGTCTTGCACTGATCCGGCGCAGCCCGCTCGTGGCGCCCAAAAGCTAAGTAGTCGTCGTCGTCGTCGTGGTCGTCGCCGTCTGCTCTACAGCGTCTCTGGCCACCAACCCTCCTACAACATTTTGCAGCTGCTGACCCCTGCTATATGCTGGCGCCTAATTCGCGCAGTGTCTCAGGATGGCCCTGTTGCGGCAGATGTCGCGCTGTCCCACCCTTATGGCTTTCGCATCTGACGTTCGGGGCTCTACCACGCGATGAGGTCCACGACGATCGAATGAACGGGATTTGCACCACAGCCGTAGCCTCGGTCGCTTTTCAGAAATGGGCAACGTGATAGCGAGACGATCTCGAAATGCGGCTTCTCTCGGAAGCAGATAAACTCCAGGCGGTTCGGATTATTTCCGGTAACCGTGGGTGGACCACGATAAAAATAGTAACTTCGCACTGCCGCGACTGACGTGGAGAGGGATCTTCGGATTCCATCTCATCAAGGAGCTCAAGTGTCGAATAAGACCAGACGCAACGACGTTGAACATCAGACGTGTCGATGTTCCTGTGCACATCACCTCGTAGACTCTTTTTGCTACCCATTACGCCCATTTCCAGTTGCCACGAGCAACTTCGACTTAGTGGTTCTGGGTTTCGGCTGCGAGAATCACATTGTGGCTAGGCCTTTGCGCCAATCGAAGTCTACACCAGTACTCAAGGCCTGGGAAAAGTTTCTATGGAGGAAGCTGGAAGCGCAGCAACTGAGAAACGCAGTTTATGAAGCGTGAGAGCGGATTTCTGGCTCTGAAGCTGCAGAACGGCTAGGAGGTTGTGTGGTTTGGGGAGTAGGCGACATGTTTCTTAGCGGCGGCGGTGGTGCTGGTGGTGCTGCTGCTGTGATGGAGGCCGCCGGGGAAAAATTGAGGATGGGTGAAGGGAGTGGAGGTAGGTCAGGGAGTTTTGGGAAGATGCGGTCGCCAAAGCTAGAGGACCTCGTCGACAGCTTGAGCCGCGCATACAACGAGAAGGTTGGACAGGCGCTGGGCCAACATGAGTACAACTTTGTGTTGAGCGACCCACGCCTGCCGGACCACCCGATCGTGTTCGCCAGCGAGGGGTTTTTGCGGATGTCGCGGTATGAGCGGGACGAGGTTGTGGGGCGAAACTGTAGGTTCCTTCAAGGGCCTGATACCGACCGCAGGACAGTTGTGGAGATTCGGGATGCAATTCGGGAGGAGAGGGCGTGTCAAGTGCTGATTTTGAATTATACCAAGTATAGGGAGCCGTTCTGGAACTTGTTTCACATGGCACCCATCTTCTCAAGTGATGGTCAGGTGATTCATTATGTGGGCGTGCAGACGCCCATTGCTGATGACCTTGCGTCTCAAGCTTTACAGTCAGAGCTGCCCGCTATGAATGATGGTTTTGTATCCGCCAAGGAATGCACGGATGTGGCTCGTTTGGATTCGTGCGAGTCTACACATGAAAATTTGTCGAAGTCAAGCTCCAGGGGCAGAGGTTTGTCGTCGCACTGCATTTCTGTAATGTTAAACTTTCTTGCGTATGGTTAGCATTTGGCGACAAACTTTACATTTTAATGGAAAGGTCGTATTTATTCTCTTGTCACTTATTCAACGAACCAGTGTATTTTTGGGGAGGGTGGAGGGCTTGTATTGGCATTAAGTTCTACGCAATTAACTATTGTTGTGGATTCAGAAGATGCGGATCTGAGGATTGACTCTATGATTGATTGTGCCGCAGATGTGGAAGATGAGGATTCGCTATTCCCTGTGAATGAGGGTGTGAATCAGAAAGCAACCCTGGCAGTTGAAAAAGTTACTAGCGAGCTTACGCAGTTAAGCAGAGTGAAAGGTGCACTCGAAAAAAATAGACGCGTAGGGTTGTCTGAGAGCGCTGCAAAAGGCGTGGTCAGTTCATCGTTAATGCTTTCGCTGACACGCATTCAGCAGAGTCTTGTCCTGTAAGCAATCAACCCTGCGTCATCAGTTCCTGTTCTGCTACACTCAGGCTAGTCACCTGTTAGAAATTTTCTGAATAAGCTCATTATTTCACTGTTGTTGCCTTCCTGTTCTTTTAGCTGAAAATCAATTCAGTTTCATTGTTCCAGCCCGATATATGTTCACTACTTCATTACTTGCTACGATTTAACCGTTTATCCTTCGTGAATGTTTTAGATCTGATCCAAATCTACCAGATACACCCATCGTTCATGCCAGCGATGTCTTCTGCGAGCTTACCGGTCAGCATTGCAACCTCGCTCATGAATTATACACGCACTTTGCATTGGCAAATACAAGTGCTCACCACCACGTGTACTAAAGTGTCAGCAACAATTGGAACGAAACTTATCATTGTAACTCATACTTTGGATGCTATGTGTGAACAGGTTACAGCCGTGAGGAAGTCGTCGGTCGAAATTGCCGATTTCTGCAGGGCCCTGACACGGATCCTGAGGCTGTGCGCGAGGTAATTCAATGTGTCGGAGATTTTCTTATGTCAATTTTACATCAAATAAATTGCGTTCTTCACCTGGCTGCAGTGACTTCTAACTGCGTATATCATTGTTTCTGTTTCCTCGTTGGTGTGTCGATCTGTCACGAGACCATGCTTTGGAATTAGAAGCACGTCCATTGTTTCAGTGTCTTTGGACAATCGTGCATAATTGTACTCACCTCTCTAGATGTTGCACCTCGCAGATCCGTGAAGCTATTAAGGCAGAGCGGCCTTACACTGTGCGAATCTTAAACTACAAGTATGGCATCATCATTTTGCTCTGGACAAAATCGGGCTCTTTTTTCTTTTTTTGTCTTTTTGTTGATCTATTTTCGTTTCTTTCATCTTCTTGCGAGCACAAGCTACCCACAAAGAGCAAATTGCAACGCCGTGGCTGAAAACAGAAACTAAGTGCGGCCTCTATTTTTTTCCCCTGTTTTTTGTAGGAAAGACAAGACACCATTCTGGAACCACCTATACGTCGCACCAGTGCGAAGTGCCACAGGTGGAGTGGCATACTTCGTGGGGGTGCAGCTAAACGTCAGTGAAGCTGACGTTCCAGTGCAAGGTGCCAGTCTCAGAGCAGATGCCAAGCAACTGAGTGCTGTGGGTGTGGTGCGGGTTGCGGTTCGCAGTTTGCAAGGATCTGGACTACGACGCAGACCCAAAGATTAAAAACTTGCTGAAATTTTCCACCCTCTTTTTGGCTCCACCATCAAGCTTTAGGATTGCTTGGTGCTGTGGGGTGAATCAAGCCACCACCAGCATGGCGCTGTGAGTGCAGCCGCGATGGGGTTGTAGAAGCTCTCAGATTCAGTGCATCATCAAGGCCTTTGTATGCGGCATGTATACTTGTGTATTTTTCTTCCTGCCCTTATATTTTTTTTCTATAATACAAAAGCATGCTTTTTCTGTATACGCTCATGTCAAGTTTTCTTTCGTCAAGTGTGTTGGCGAAATGTGCTTGTGTGTCTCTTCATGTGTAATTGTAGATGTTGGTTCTGAACTTGGATAGTGGTTACAAATGTGTGAATGAATTTGTGTGTGCAAAATACAGATTTTAGATGTGCAGTTATTTATTCTTTAAAGATTTAAAGATTTAAAGATTTAACTTAATTTTAAATCTTTTAGAAGTTTTCATAACAAACTTTGTTATAAAGTCTTAAAAGATTTTTTATTTTTTTTGTAGGTTGGATGTGAAGTCATTGAATGTTAAAACAATACATTTTTCTATACCATTGATTTGGAAAAACTGTGTATGGTTTTTATTTATACTTGCACTAGATTGCAACTCAAAAACACATTATAAAAAAGACATATTAATATCTTATTTACATGTTCTTTTTTACCAAAATGACATGTTTTTTACTTAATATTTATTTAAGTGAATTAGTTTAAATCTTAAAATTGTATGATTATGGTCTAAAATTGATTCTTTTTAAATAATATATTTTATATATAATTATTGGATATTATCTTTTTATTTTTTAAAATTTTAAATAATTTAGATTTATTTGTTATTTTGATTTTATACTAATTAATTTTAAGTATATATATTTAAAACTTATAAATAAGTTCAAAATGAGTCAAATACAATTCTTTTAATAAGTCCTTTTTACATATTATTTTTTAATAAAAACCTTTTTGGTATATATAGAATTGTGTCATTTTTTACTAAAGATATTTAGTTAGAATGTTGTAAAAGTATGTTCAAAGTGAAGACATGAACTAAATATGATTGGATAAAGAATAATAATAATAATAATAATAATCATAAGAAAAATTGGTATAATTATATAGAAGATGATAAAACAAGTTGATAAAGATATAAAAATCAATGTGCTCACAATAAAGAATACTTGTAGATTTTAGAAATTTAGTAAACGCAAGGATTTAAAAGATTAAAATGCTATAATTGACTTAATAAATAAGGAGCAAGGCATAAAGATATGATATTATTATTTAGCCATTATTTTAGTATGTTTATAAGATACCAAGTCTTATGTTTGAGGCAAGAATATGATATGGAAGTAGCAAGATAATTCTAATTGTGCATAATGTTGAAAATAATGCATAGACTTTAGTTTTAAATATATTTCAAGTATAGGAGTCATATTCTTATTAAATAAAGATTGCAAGTTTTGTATAGAAATGTTCTAGTACATTGTGTAAATTGTACTTCTATATTTTTTATTCATTTTTTGAAATACTATATTTTCCATAATAGGCAAGCCCTTCTAATGTAGAACATAGTCTTTACTTATTATATATTAAGCAATATAGAATATGGATTTCCTCACTAATAAAGGACATGAAAGAAGGCTTCAATTCTTGTGCATGCTAGAATTATACAAGAGAGGCACCTTTGCATTTAAAGCTCAATATCTACTTGTTGTCATTCCATACTAGATTATAGATGTCCTAATTGTATTATATTAGGAAGGCAAAGTAGGTGGATAATGTCCTATATTTTGATAAAATGTCTTACATTAGATAATAGGCATCATTAGAAATAAATTGCAAAATTAATAACCACTCTTAAGAATATTGTCTAGTAAAGATTATGCAGAATTTCAAATATATGTGCTTAAAGAAAAAAGTTAAGAAAATATGAATTTATATAGTAAAAAAAGAACACTCAATAGAAATACTCTAATTATTAAAAATCCCCAAGAGATGGAAAATTTATAAAAGTAACTCTAAATTATTTTATATAATTGAAAGAAAAATAAGAAATAAATAATTATTACGTAATTTTAGTTGATCAAAGCAAAGAAACATCTATATATAACACCTTATAAAAAGTCAATGCTTGATAAAATTTAAGTACCAGGGTGAAAAAAATAAGCAAAGATAAACATGTTCTATAGACATTAACATAAAAGATAAAAAAAAAAAAAAAAAAAAAAAAAAAATGGCACAAAAAAAGAATATTTGTCAAAGATGTGAATAGAAATAATACAAAGATATAAATTATAAAATATTACATTAGAAAAATATTTAAATAGTAGACAAAGAATAAGACAATAGTTAGATTATAGAAGGTTTAAAAAAACTTTTAGAAGAATGTGGAATAATATATAAATATCTAAAAAATTTTAAAAATAAAAAAAATGATGCACAAAAAAAAGAGGTTCTCAAAGGTTCTTAAAAAGTTATAGAAATTACTTAAAACTATAGATTATTTTATGTTTGAAATATTAAATTTTCTTTTGGCAATAGGTTTTGTAAGAAAATTTTAAAAATCTTTTAGTTTGCATTTTTAATAAATAAACGATTTATTTGAAAATTCCTAAAATATATGTTTTATTTTGATTTTATATAATAGATAAATAAGTCTATTAAATCAACAACTAGAGTTACAATGATTTGGTGTTAATAAAATTATTTTAAAACTTTCTAAATTTAGGCCTTTAAAATATTCTTAAAAAATGATTTCTTAGATATAAAATTTAATGCTATCTATTTATTAAAATTCAATCAAAGCTTGATATCTTTTTATAGATTTTTATGCAAAAATTGCTTGTAAAAAGGTTGTACTAAACATTCAAAAGGTTTACTTTTTTTTTAAAGGATTTTTATGAAATAGTAAGATTTGTGACAACAAAAATTAATAAAAAAATTTTGATAAGAAAATTTTAATTTAAGGTCTTTAAATGCTATAAAAAGCCTCCTAATTTTTTATGTATTGAATTTTAAAAGATAAAATTGAATGTCCTTAACTTATACAAAAATTAAGAAATTGCCAATGTGTTATGATTTAATAGATTGTTATGTTTTATTTTATTTTTTTAAATTAGATTTTTTTAAAAAGTTCTTCAGTGATGCAATTTGAATATTGTAATCTTTAAAATTTTTTATAGGTGCATTGATTTTAGTAATGAAAATGTTATTTATAAAACTCAAAAATCTTTTTTAACACATTCATTACGTTGGACAATAACTCCTATATTTATTTGTTAATATCATATATTTTTAACCTATTGAATCATTTAAAAAAATTATGCATGAATTATTAAATATTAATTTTATTTAATTTTATGATAAATTTTATTTTAAAATAATAATAAAAGATTTTGGATATAACCACTATATATTTAAGATATGAAAATTAAATAAACTTGCATATTAGATGGTAATTTAAGGCAAAATTTATTAAATTTTTTAATAAGTAATTATAAATAAATAAAAATTGATATTGTTACAAAAAAATATAATAACTAGATCTTTTATATTGAAGATTACAAGATTAATTATAAAACCCATTAAATTTCTTCACACAATCTTTATATCAATTATCAAAAGTAATTCCAAAATAATATTATTATCATTATAATTTTTTAAAAATTAAAATATTTGATCATAAGAAGATTGTCACGTATTTAAACAAAACAAAAAAATATGTAATTTTTAAGAATATATAAATAGTTTTTTATGTTAAAATAATATTTATTTTAATTTATAATTATACCTATGATGATTGGAATTTTTTAAATTATTTTTATAAATTTATAATTCTTTGATACCTTGTAACTATCTTCTTTTATTAATATAATGTCTAAACTTGACTTTAATTTTATGTTTAATATTAATTATGTCGATTTTTAGACAATATTTGTTTTGTTTAATGAACTAACATTGTATTTCTTTCTTTTAGGACCAAATTTGTATATAAAAAAATAAAATCTTAATTTTATGTTTCTACAACATATATAAAGAATATGAATTTATCTAAATTTGATGAAAAAATAATTCTTACATGTATAACTAAAAATAAATAAATAAAGCAAAAAATAAAAGAGATAAAAATAAATTAAAAATTTTGAATTAAAAATAAAATATTAAAAAGACATTGATATGATTAAAGATGGTTTCAATCTTACTTCTATATATATATATATATATATATATATGAATATATTTACTAACAAAACAAATATCTAAGTTGTAGAAAGATTCTATATTAATTACTTATACATTTATAAAAATTTCATTCAAACTTTTTAAAGAATTGGCACATTCATAGATCCACCCTTCATTTAAAAAGCTTTTACAATGTTTTATGAAAAAGATATTATGAATCTAACTTAATTCTATTTTCTTTTGTTTACTTAAATAATTTGAATGTCTTTAACAGTGTACAATTACAAAATTGAATTGAGATCTCATAATTTATCTAACTTGCTAATTCAAAACTTATATACAAATAAGAACAAAATAAACCAAAGCATACTCTTTTAACAAAATTTTATATTCTGAAAAAAACCCATGCATTCTTTCACTAGAATAACGTGTTATTAACAACAATACTCAACCATCTACTAAGTACCTTAACCTCAAATAAGGAGAATAGAAGCAAATAAATTTGATGAATTTTCAAATTTGGAACTGACAAACAGATGTTTCTTTATATTACAAATCTGCAAAACAGTTTCAACACAGATTGAGAAGGTAAGTAATATAAAACATTTAGATTGGGAAAAAAAAAATAGATTAAATTAAACCAAAGATTCATGTGCACTTCTAGATTAATGGCTGACAAGAATTTTAATAATCAGAATCTCTAAAACCATAATTGCTTTTCGTTGTGTGTTATATAGCCGATAAAACTACGGTGAGAAGATTCTCACGTTCGATACACACAACACATAAATATTAAGACTGATTAAAATCCAAAGACTATTAACAGAACACCATAAACGAATTGCAATGAACAGAAGCCTCACGACGGTGTTTATCTCAATGGAGAAGTGATAGAAAGCATGCTTGCCAAAAGAAAACACTCACCAGACAAAACGCCATAATACAGCAAGTGAACCGTTTGTTGGGATGCCACTTTAGTGCAGAAGATGGGTTGCCAATACGAAGGAGAATGAAGAATTCAAGGATATGCCTATTTCCGCTGTTTTTTGACAGATTTCTCAGATGCATCACACTGAAACCTTTTCCTGGAATTCTCTCCGGAACTCTCTTGAGCTTCTTTAACGTCCCTGGTGTGCCTTTTCCACGTCCGACCTTGCACAGTTATCAAATTCTCAAACCGTGGTCTTTTCCATCGTCTATTGTCAAGATAAGAGGGCTGTGCTATATCACTACCAGAGTTACTTGAGGTCTCAAATTCATTGTGCTCTCGTGACCTTTTACTGGAGCTAGAATCTTCCTTTTGTCTAATTATTCTTGTCCATTTTTTCCCTGTGGGTGGTAATGAAGGATCATGGCGAGCTTTCTTCGACCGCTCCTCGAACACCTCCAATTCAATTGTACTCATGGACAAGTCGCTGTCCGACCGTTCATTCACTGAACTACCTGAATGCTTGGCACCCTCCTCCTCCCGCAACCGTTTCCAATCTTCTGAGACACTCACCCTCAAATCCTCAGAAGCAGCTGGCCGGATTCTTGTATTATCTGTCTTCGGCCTCTTCCAAGTACTCGCAAGACTTGTTCCTACTCTTTGATCAACAACCCCAGTTGGTCTCTCCACAATTGGAACATGAATGCAAGATCTTTTCTCTGGTTGCCATGGTGGTGATGCATCTCTCCTATCGGCTACTCTCCGCTTTTTGACTCTACTTTTCAAAGCTGTCTGTTCCAAGCTAGATACCATGCCGGCATTATCATTATCCAAAACAGTACTATCCTCTTCCTGCTCAGTAATCAACTTCTTATCGTCTGCCAAATAAACTGTTTGCAAGACCTTTCGAACTACTTCATGTTCGCTCAAAAGCTTCAGTTCTCCCACTTTGGATTCCTCAGCGGCGTGACTTGGTCCTGTTTCACTCTCTGAAGGATTCCTTCTGTCACCTGAGTTATCATCTCCTCTAAAACTTCTCTCTGAGAAACATTTCTTATGTTCCAAGCCTACTGGCACCCTCGACTTCCTTAGGGTAAACTGGCATTTCTGTGCATCACCTGTTCCCAATTGCTTGCTACTAGATCCTTGCATAATTCTCTCCAAACGCCTGGATTTTCTTGTTTCAGAATTCTCCACAAGCTTGTCCTCTTCGCCGTCTTCCTTCTCTGTTGAGCCAATGCAAGTGACGTTCCGTGATGGGCTATCGCTGGATGAGGTTTCCCTGCATATGCTCGTATCCTGAGCACCTTTTGCATCTGTTTCTGTCACCTCACTCCAAGCTCTCTTTCTAGAAGAATTATGGATTGATGAAGGTCGGAGTTTCTTCTCAGCTCTTTCTGAATTTACGTCATTTTCCATCAACCAACGCCGTTTTTTGGATTCCTTCACCATCTCTTCGGCATCACTACGTGCCATGTCTTGCAATACTACATTGCCTCAGTGAGAACTACTGAAGATGATCACTATCGAAGGCAGGGATACAAACCACGTTGTCGAAAGTGAACACACGTCAAGTAATCAACGATTACTGGGAGATTGGAACTGCCAAGGGTACATACTCAAGTGTTTCAGTGGATAATGGAAAAGTACTGCGGAAAAATATGACGCAGATCAAAGAGCCAACATAACTGAAATTTGAATTGTCATCTAGCATCGAACAGAACACCACAGCACCAGGCATCACTCACTGCACCAAAATTGCTTCATAATTTTTCATAATCGGAGAAACAAGTTCCACACATATCAAGGATTCTATCCAACCAAATAGCTCAGCCTGTCCGGAGCAGCAGATCCTAAAATACATCGCATGTAACTTTTTGAGAACCACCTGCGGAATAACCTACTTAATAAAAATAGAATTGCACGTTCAGAGAGTATGCGAGACAAAGGGATAGCATCTGTAGTGAACATCATCGCCTATTCATCCATTTACCACTAATCAAAGATATCAAACAAAAAACCCAAGACAGAGTCTCCTCTCTACAAGACCACACTTCGCATCATGACTCCAAACTCCAAATTTAAAGCAACAGTGAAATATAAAACAGAGGATTCCCTGACCCGTCGTCCTAAAAACCTTACGACACTTCGCCATCAGTATCAGCACATCCGTCGCACCTCCCACTCAAGAAACCCACCTTCCTTCGCTCCACAAAAACCGCTTAATGCACAATAATGCTGCCGCAAAGCGCAAGCTACACATTACCTTGCGACACACCCTTTCGGAACCCTGACAGTGGCAAGTTAAGCGATCGGCGCCGTCCCACAGACACGTCGCTCCTCCGACAGGATGCAGCACCTGATCATAGCCGTGAAACCCAGATTTCAACTTCATTCGATTACCCAATTCTTTGACACCCGACACCTTCCAATCACGAGCTATCATTGATTGAAGCACACAGCGTACTTTGTCAGACCTCTCGCGTCGCGTGAATGCAAAGCACCGCCAACCAAACAACGCTGCAAATTCCCTCACACGAATTCCAACCCCCTTGGATGACACGTGGGCATCAGCAGAGGGTGTTGTCCAATAAGAGATGCCGTTTCTACGACCAGAGTGGCAAATTCTTCCGCCAGGTGGGAATAAGCCTGACCTGGTCCGTCCCACGCAAAAACTTGGGTGTCACGTCACAGCGACGCGTGGATATCGTCGCCTACCCAGGCATGAGAAGGCAAGCTTCTTAGCGTGGTCGGAGTTGTATTTCCAGAGGTTGGGTTTCTACTTATCCTAGTTTCTCTGTGGCAGGGTGGGTTATTATATGGATGTGATTGCTGCAAGGAGTTGGTCGCTGCTGTGAACTTAGGCAGCGTACAAAGTCCAATAAGTGCCTTTATAATACTGGTTATTTCGATTGCTATGTGTATGTTAGTGTTAATTTCAGGCTGTTGAGGATTTGAGGAAGTGAGGGTAGTTTGTGAGGTCCAGGTGTGGCGTAGAATTTCGTGTGTAGAGAAGTTGGTTGGGTTAGTAGTGAGTGGCAGCTTTGGTGTTGTTCTTGGGGTAGTCGTGGGAGGTGGAAAGCATCTTTCTCTGTGACTATTAAAACGTAAGCGGGACTTGTAAGCAAGCGTCTGTGTCGAGATTTTTAGTGGCGTTGTTCAGCATAAGTGGTAAGCCTCTTACTCTACCTCCTTCGTTGATTACTATACAGTTTAGTGCACTTCTTGGATTGTTCTTAAAATGAAAGCAATCTTTGGAAGTCCTAACGCTTGCCGGCTACTAAAGTCGACATGGAGTCGAGATAGCATTTCTCATCTGCTGCATCTTGATTGTCCCAATCGACGACAAATATGAAGCCATTTCAAGACATGCATGTCTTGCCTTCGTCTCGACATCAATCCAACAATTGTTGGGACGAAGATGGCTTCAGAGGTGATGAACAGGACTGTTTGTGTCCGTGATCAGTGAAGAGTTTTGTGTTTTGATACATTAGAAGCCTTTAGTGATAGCGATAGACTTGGAGGTAATGTACAGGTCCAATCTCCATTGCACTGATCAACCTCTGGTGTGTATTATCTCTGGTGTGAAGTTATTGGATGGCCGTTTGTCCGGTACTTCCAGACCAAGCACTAATGTGTACGGAAGAGAGTTTGATAGTTAAATATTAAGATTTGGTGTAATCATGTGGAGTAAGCATAGAATTAAGAACAGATTTATTTTGTCAGTACACAGCAGACTTCTTGTGGCAGGTGCAAAGCATTTGTCGCACAAACTACAGAGTGGTCTGGACTACTAAGGTGTTTATGGAATTTTCATTGCAGTTAGAAGCAAGGACATTGACCTTCTCCAGTGCTTGATTATTGCAGGTTAAGTATCTTGATTGAAAGCAACCATGGGTACTGCGCAAAGTCGCGAAGGCGAATTGAGGGATACGGACTCCGACTCCGACTCCGGCACAGAGTCTGGGACGGAGTCTGAGACTTCGACCTCTCAATCAAGTGCCACCGACAGCTTCCATTCAACAAGTGGGGGAGCATCCACGGGGACAGTTTTAGGGACTCCATCAAAATTTAAGAGTGAAGGCGCCACTTCCAAAGCCAAGACTGATGCTCTGGTTTCCAAACTTGGTGGCCTTTCCTTGAACAACATACCGCAGACGATGAACAGAGTGAAATTATACCAACATGTGGGTGGTACCACTCCTGCTGCAAAGTGGGTGCCAGTGGAGAAACAGATTGGCTATGAGTTTGTGCGGGAGGATAAGGAGGATGACGATGGCGATTGGAAGCTCAACACAAAGAATTTCAGGAGTTGGTTACTCGTAGTTGGGGGGAAATTTGGTGCTCCTGTTGACGACAACTTGCAGGCAAAATTCTTCGATGACCAACTGCGAGTGGACTTCATTTGGAAAGGTGTCTGGGCCATGAAGTTCATGAATTCAACTGATTACCATACCTTCGTTGAAAAGTATAATAATTGCTTGTTTGAAAATGTTCATGGACTCCCTCCTACGGAGGAAAACAAGATCAAAATTTTTGGAAAGGACTTTGTTGTGTGGGCAAGAGGGGAAACGGAGGACGAATCCATATGGGCAGACGCGGAGAACAATTTTGAAGAGAAGCAGAAGGCACTTCGCGAGACCTTGCGTGAAAGGGCTATGACCGGAGTTCAGAGTCTAACGATGGGAGCCTTGGATAACAGTTTTCTAGTTGGTAATTCTGGAATTGAAGTTTTATCGAACCTTTCAGAAGGTGTACATAGCAGGGGCATCACCCTTACCCTTGCAAACAATAAGAGTTCTTCATACCAAACTCCGAAGAAAGGTATGCTCATTCGTGGTGAGCGGGATATGATGGTCTTAAGTCCACAGGAGCAGGGCGACCCTCATGCTGATGGAGTGAGTCAGCTTGACCTGAACACAGGGAAAACTGTCGCAAATTGGCAGTTCGAGAAGGATGGTACTCCGATCTCTATGCTGGATGTGACAAATGATACAAAATCTTCACAGTTGGATTCTTCATCTTCGACATTCCTGGGTTTAGACACTAATCGCCTTGTTCGTTGGGACATGCGTGACCGACATGGTATTGTGCAAGAGGTTGCTAGTCCCGTTTTGAACTGGACTGAAGGGCACCAATTCGTACGAGGCACAAATTTTCAGTGCTTCGCTACTACTGGGGATGGGAGTGTTGTGGTGGGCTCAAAAGACGGGAGGGTAAGACTTTACGGCACTTCTTCAATGAGGCAAGCGAAAACCGCATTCCCAGGTTTGGGATCGCCCATTACCCACGTGGATGTGACTTACGATGGAAAATGGATACTTGCAACCACCGATACGTACATGATCCTCATTAGCACAGTGTTTAAGGACAAGAATGGTGAGACGAAGACTGGTTTTACTTCTCGAATCGGAGGGAATATTGCTGCTCCACGGCTCTTGAAGTTGAATCCCATTGATGCGCACAATGCAGGCAAGGGACACAAGTTTCACGGAGGCCAATTCTCCTGGGTGAGTCATTGTAAATCTGTCACTGTTTTGGGTCCAGAAATTTTGTGATATTGCAGAGTGGCGTTCAATTCTGCTATATTAAGACTATGTTTCAAGTCATTTTCTGTTGGTAGGGTGTCAAGTGTTCTGAGAGCAGCTGACTTAATCGTTGTGTAGAAAAATTGAATAACTTTGGACTAACTTTGGAATCATTTTGCCGTATCAGGTGACGGATAGCGGGCAGCTGGAGCGAAACTTGGTGGTCACTATAGGGAGTTACACTGTAATCTGGAATTTCAGGCGTGTTAAACAGAGTAATCATGAATGCTACAGACACGAGAAAGGTCTCAAGAGCTGCTACTGTTACAAAGTTGTGCCGAAAGAGGAATCAATTGTGGAGAGCAGATTTATGCAGGAAGGACATGCAGGCCTTGGTAGAGCTCCTTTGATTGTAGCTACGTCAAAAGATTTCAGTTCATTTAACATCAACGACATGGATAGTCAAGACAGTCAATGAGGTGGATCTGTGGCTTCAATAAATTGGAATAGTGGCAGCGCTGATTATGGAGGGACTTCGCTGGCTCTCATCTAAGCCCCACTACTCACGCGACCATCAGTGTTGTAGATAATAGCATGCTATACGAAAACGTTTCTTAGATGAACACAACATTTCTCGCTGTCATGGAACTTTGTTCAGTCTGAGTAGATTCGTGGACTTGAAGTATCTTGTAGTATAGAATTCAGAGCGTAAAAATAAAGAATATACACAGATAGGAGTCAACGTCTGAGACCAGACGATTATTGGCCCTCTAAAGTCTTTGTAAAGTTATCCTCCCTTGTAAGACTGCCTTCAAATCTGAATTTTACCCGATTAGGTTGTTATTTTGCATGGCTTTCATCAGAATTTCTGCTCAAATGAAGAAATAAGCTGACACTGCATTTCCAATGCATAAATAATCTAGGGTGTTGCAACAAAGAGATTAGTTGCTGTTTGCAATCACAGGGTGGTTCGTCCGTGCTACGTTGTTCACTTGAAATGAATATCAAATCTGTTGTTTGAGGATCATTGTGGTACGACATTTGTCGGTGATGTCAGCAGAGATTTGCAACACGGCAGGTTCTGTTGGAAATTCCTGTACAGTTCTTGAACCTTTTCTCTAACATTCTTGACCCGTGATACCCTCTTGCAAGGATAAACTTGGCATGTTGCTTCAAAATTTACTGTAATCTTCTGGGAGGTTTTCACAGTCAAACCTCACTACTGAAATTTTATTTTTCTGGTGATCAATGTGAGCCTCTCTGATGACATCCTTGTCCAAAAATGGGTTCATACCATCATGCTTATAATGTAATGGAGTTTTTTTTATGAAGTCTACACAAATGATCATGCATGTTAGAATAAAGTCATCCTCGTCTTTAACATGACTAAAATTAAAAATCTGATTTTATTTTTGTCTGTACACCAAAATGATTGGTGATAGATTAGTACACTGTAGCAGTAATTGAAATAGAAAAATTATTTCTCTTGATAATCACACAAAAAGAGTATTGATTCTATAAGGTAAAATGTTGCTTTAATATTAGAAGTGAGAGAGTTGAAACAGCATGTTGATAAAAAATAAATTAGTAAATAATAAATTTAAAGTAATTATTCAAAATAATTATCTTTATTTAAGACCAATAAAAAAAAAAATTGTTTTAAATAAAGGTAATTATTTTGATAAAAAATTATGTCTTTTTAATCAACAAATGTATCAATACTTTTAAACATATTACAAATAATTTTTATACAAAATTTTTTCATAAAGTTATGGCATGGCTACATATATAATATATCAATATAATCAATCAATCTTTAATAAAAATAAAAATAAATATATATACATACATATTTTAATGGAGAATTGATATTTCCAAGCATAATTTATTATTTATACCAAGCATTGTGTTGCACCCACCACATCATTGTTATTATTGTTGTTGTTGTATTTTTGTGACTTGATCAAAGGCAATTTTACTTTGATTAGTGCCCCAAAAGGGTGGCCCTTTATCTTTATTGGCAATGGGATCCAACATGGTGGAGATTGTTTTTGGTAGCAAGATCTAACACCTATGCCCTCACTACAACTCACTCGATAAGGGTCTCAAGAGAGCATAAAATTTTCTTCCAAAATATCCAAATAAAATTGTTGCTGAAATGGAATAAGTCACAAAACCACAACAACAATAGCAGTGTAGTGGATACAATACAATGCTGAGTGGAAATAGTAAAATGTTGTTGTATTGTGGTTTGGCTACCATATGAAAAAATTGTACATGTATATTTAATGTACAATTCATTATACAGTTAAGTGAAAGCTATAATAATAGATTTTATTAGTTATAAGATGTGGTTAGGTTGCTAGTTTAGAAGAGATCTATCAAAAGGATTATTATTAAGATTTACACAACCTTATTTCTTCTTTTGATAGTAATTTTGAGATTGATTTATATTGATAATAGCTTTTGTATATCTTAAGTCACCTTTGTTAGACATTGGTGATCCTTAAGATCTTATTTACTTCTTTTATTTGGGATTTAGAACACATATTATGTAAATCTTATAACAAAATGGATTAGAAAGGGGTTTTTAGTGTGAAAGGGGGTAGTAAGACCATCTATGTGGATGAATGGAGATGGATGATAGAAGTCTCTATTCCTATTGGCCAAAAATCATACCCAATGGGCTTCAAGGAGGCTGCCTGAGGATTTATTAGGGATTAGGGTTTGTTTTTGGAAGGGAGTCGAACATCAAAGGCTAGGATCAGCAAGTTTGGGTTTTTGGATATGGTTTTGGTGCAAATCTTGCATGATTTGGACTTTTTATAAAAGAGTTATAGGCGCTCAAAATTAGGGTGTCAAAATTCTACATACTGTCACTTTTTTAAGCATAACATGCGCATACAAAGAGCAATAGATGATCGGCAACTAGGATTGGAAAGAGCACTTTCTTGGCTACACTTTTTTTTATATGACTCGATAAATCCAAGCTAGGGTGAAGGAGAAATTGGGAGTTGAAGTCAGTGCTTGTAAGCTAAGGGCAATAAGTGACCCCACTTAACTAGTAGTTACATTTTAAGCTATATCTTAGGCAATTTGATAGATTTTTGGCTCAAAATTTTCAAGAGTGTATATGTTTATGTCACAAGACTATGTGCAAAAATTTTGTGTCATTAAAGTTTTGGGTGTGTGAGATATAAGGAAAATAGTGCTCAGATGTCTCTCCTTTATAACTTCTCCTTTATTAAGGACAAATCACTTGTTGGATTTTTGCCATCAAATTTTAAATAAACTCTTTACAACCAGGTACTTAGTGTATTCGCAGATAGAAGTTCACGCCATACAACAATGTTGGGTAGAAATATCAATTCCCTTTTAATATGCAAAAGTTACATGTCATGTTAGATTGCAAATTTTTTTTATAATACAAGTTGTATTGATTGAATTAGATTAGATAATATTGAGGAGAATTACAATATTAGAATTTTTGGTATTTGGCTTAGGTAGAAACTTAAATAAAACTAAAAGAAAAGAAAAGAATTAAAATTAAAAAAAAATAACAACAAATTTATATATATATTATAATTTTTTTGAATAAGTGTAATAAATATCATCAAATTATTATTATATTACAAGTTTATAAATTTTTTATTTTGAGATAAAATAAATAATTTATAAGTTTAGTAAAAATAAATAATTTGACATAAAATTTATTTATAAATTTAATAAAATATAAAATTATTAGCTTTATATATTATTGACAAATGGTGTCTTTTTAAAATCTTCTATTATTTTTTTAAATATTTAAATAATATTTTTATAATTTTGTAGAAGATTTTTATGTAAAGTTTTAGAATTAAAATTTTAAAAAAACTTCTTTAAAGAACTTCTTCTACTAGCTTGCTTGACATATCATGCTAACTAGTATTTTTAGAAGCTTTATTAACAATTTAGATAATAATCTTGTTAGATAGCTTATTGAAGAAACTTCCTTTTGTCACTTAGTTAACAAGATGTATTCTGATTGAACTAGATTTTTTTTATTGTATAAAAAGGTTATATAGAATCAAATTATAGTGAGTCTATCTATAATTTTTTCCATAAATAAATAAATAAATATATCAATCAATTAATTGATTTTATAATTATATTTTTAATATTTTAAAATAAAATTATATTATATTTATATAACAAAAATTATATAATATCTTATATAATAATAATTGTTAAGTTTAATAAAATAAAAATCAATCATATTAATATTACTATTTTTATATAGTTATTCTAGGTTTTTTCTTTCAAAAGTTAATATTTTTTTCTTTATTTTTTATTAGTCAAATAAATATATTTAATCACAAAAATTTAATATTTTAATAATATTTTAATATTTAAAATAATATGATATATGTATATATATATATATATATATATAATGATAAAATGATATATAAAATAAGTCTTTTATTCAAAATATAAAGATAATATTCTTATTTGTACAAACTATTAATATTTAGTGGTATTACTATTTTTTCTATTTAAGATCTATAATGATTTTACAACTTTAGATAATAATACATATATTATTCTTAATATAAAAGTACCAACATAGAAATATTTATATATAAGGATATTATTTATTAAGAATTGAATTACAAAATTTTAATATTTTTTATATAATAGTATTTTACAAAAATATAACATGTATAATATCTTAAAATATTTTATCATTAAAATTTTAAAATAATCATAATTATAATAAATCTATTAGATATAACTTTTTAAACAAATTATTGTTTTGAATATTTTACATATAATTTTGTGATCATATTGAAGCTATTTTTTTTCTTTTGGTTGTATACAAAATTATCTTATTACAATATAACTGTTACTAAAATATGTAAAGATTGTTAGTATGGTCAATCTTATAATATTATGAAAAAAAAATATTTTTCCAATGATTTATGATTTTTTAAAATTTATTCTGTATTGATGTTTTAAATTGTCATTATTATTAGTAATCCATAACTTTTTATTAACAACTTCAAATATAATTTATTTTTTATTACTTAAATTTTTTTTATTAATTTAATTAACAATCTTATTTTGAACTAGCACTAACATAAGATATAACTTTTTATATATTTTTTGCTAAAAAAATTACCTCTAAATATTACTTTAAAATTATTTATTTATTTATTTATTTTAAATCCCTGCTTTCTCAATGAGTTGGTTGTATGCAAAAATAATAAAAGAAAAAAGAAAATAGAGTAGAATTATTTGTTAAATGAATTAATATTATTTTTACTATCAATATTTATTAAAAATTTAAAATAATCATTAATTAAATGTATGGTTTTTTACTTATTTATTTTTATTTATTTATTTTATTAAATTTTATTCTTATTTTTGTTATTCATTATTACTTGGTTTTATAATTATTTCCAAAATCTATAAGAAAATTTTAAGATCATAAAATCAAATCAAATTAAATTTTTTAATAATATATAATTTAGTTATTTAAAATATTAATATAATTTCATAATAAATATAATAAACATAGGCAATAAAAATAGTTAAAACAAAAAGTAATTAGTGCATCATAAGTATATACAAGGTACTCTAATGCCACTACAATTTTTGCTATTGCCACCACAATTTGCCACCCACTTGACATATTTTTGTAGTTTTTTTTTTAATTCTAATCAAAATTTTGTTCAATCAAATAGTTTGAAAGGTATGGAACAAAGATGGCATGTGTTGGATGGGGGATTGTGGTGGCAGTAGCAAAAATTATGGTGGCATTAGCAATATCCTATTTATGTATATTTATTAAAAATAAAGTTAATTAAAGATATAATATTCTATTCAATAGTAGGCCAATTTAAACTGAAAATTCATTCATTCATTCATTCTAATTGTAAAATTACTGAAGAAGCAAAGCTTATCAAAATTTTAAGAGAATAATATATGGGTGTTATATTCCCACTAGGCACAGTAAATTAGGCAACTTATGAATCCGTATTTAGGGAACACAAGCTGACGAGTTTCATCATTCGAATGAACGTGGTCCACAGGAGCACGAACACATCCGTCCAGAGCTCATGGCGCCACTTTCATGTCGCGGCACCTGAGTTCAAGACCTGAAAGCGCAGCACCTCATCGAACGGGCCGTGGTGAAGCAGGGGGCATCGGATGGCAAAGGGCCTGCCGGGTTGGGGGTGTGCCGCGTCAGCAGGGGGGTGCCAAGTAGGGGGGAGGGGGCAGCCAGCCAGGGGGACAGCGGGGTGGGGGTTCCGGACGTGGAGACGGGGCGGGAGCTATGGCTTGTCTTGGCTCGAGGCGAGTATTCCCACAGCCAGCGCAGGCGCTCCCCGTACCCGATCATCGCGTCGCGCCTCCCCGCCATCGCCGTTTGAATGGGGGCGAGGTGGATGCTGCATAGTTTTTTCGTTTTCGCTGCAATGCTGGTAGCACGGATTCTCGCAGCGCCAGAGACTAGTGGCAGCCAGGAGTTGTGACGAACTCACGTTGATGAGTTTCTCTCGTTTTTCCAAGCCGGCGTTTTAGCGGATATATGTATATGTATATATATATATATATATATTATTTTGGTGACAAGACGAGTTTGTGTTGTGTGCGTAGATGGCCTGTGGCGGTGGAGAGAGAGAGAGAGAGAGGGACAAGACCTTGTTCGGAATGCAGGTTGGATTGGTGTTGATAATCGTAGGGCGGGGAGATCGTTGTTGATTTTTAAAATTTTTTTATATATTTTTTTAGTGTGAATGAGAGCTCATGCATGGATTTCGAGCGTTTTTCGATTACGAGGGAAGCAGTTTGTGCGAGGTCGCAGATCTGAGTCTGGATTGTGACGTTCGAGGAGCTTTGTTGATGGTGGTGGGCGAGTTATGATTTCGGTGGCAGAGGAAATGTAGCTGCTTCGACGTCCTGTTGAGACATTGGATCTGTGCTGGTAAGGTGCCAGGTTCCTTCGATGTGGTAGCAGGTCTTGGAATGTCACATCTCTTAGAGTGAGGTGCAGATCCGTGTTTTAGACTTCCCAGCTATTTTTATTCACATTTCAAATGGCTAGGTGTTATTGCGATCACGGATCTCATGTATCGGGGTACCTTTGAAGCGAGGAAAATGGTGGTAGTTACTGTGATTTTGGGATTAAGATAGTAAAGAAGTGCGCAGGCAGAATGTTTGGTAGTAGAACTGTTATTGCAGTAGCATGCGATAAAACCGTGGCTATACAAGGGAAGTGGAAGCTATCTTGGTAGCGGCACTGTAAGTTGATGTTTCGACTCTGAGGTTCTGTGGCTTACAATTGACTAAGTGACAACAAACTGCGAAGTGTCTCACTTCTCAAAATTTCCTATCGCAGGAATGTACGCCTTCGTGATATCTCTCCTGTTCGATGTGAATGCCTTGAATGGATGAGGTGCAGCAACATCGCTTTGAAATGCGGAGGCTTCTTGAATGCCTTTACCGTTTTCCGAGCATTTAGATGCATTTATATTGGAACTCAGTCTACACGAGAGTGCAATTTGGAACTGGTGCATACGAATCGAACAAAGGAAACTAACCGTGTGATTGACTCTCATTAACGCAATCTTATGGGGAGGAATAGAAGAAGCGTGCAGCATTCATTTGGATCCCGTGTCACTCAAAGGAAAAGCAAAGAGGAGTTTCTTGTATCGGTGGTCAGGGAAAATCTATGGGAGTACACAGTAGGTACCCAGATCGTAAACCTAGTGTTATTAGGATGCAAGTGTACAGCAGGGGCTAAGGACTCGATTTGCGCTATGTCTTCAAAGCCTCGCCTAGGATGAGAAATTTAGTATGAAAGGTGGGCGTTGGCAACTAGCGGTGCTTGCTAAGTGAGCTTGAAAGCGTGACAAAATTTCGAACTTTAGTAAAGCGTCTGAAAGGATCGAGGGTCAATTGCTTTGAGGTGCACTCAAGGTGTGTGAAGCGAAGGAGTTTCAATGGCTCTAACCAGTATTGACTCTACCAAACTTAGTGGGAGGGATTATTTCTCAGACAGCGGCAGAGATTATGAAGGCCTTTCAAGCCTTTCCATTCTTTCCTCGAGAACGGTAAATCTATCATCAATCTTCCCTATCTCGGCTCATGATATCTCTCTCTTCCTTTCAGTTGTTAAACCATCAATGTAATCTCTTGTTGAAATATTAATCTCATAGTTGAAGCGTGAAGTTTTAGGAGGATTTCTTACGGGTCAAAGAATTGTGGTAGTGCGTGCTGTTGATACGAACCACTTCTGCTTACCTCTTTGTTTTATGTTTTTGTTTCCTTTGTTTTGTTTTGTTTTGTTTCTGCAAATAGTAATCTTGTGATTGCCTTTCATCTTCTTGGCTGCCTGTCTACTCTTTCATTTGTTAGCATGCTTCTTGACAGTACATCCTGTCGCTGTGCAAACCGCTCGATCGGTTCCTCCTGCTAACCTAGTATCCTGAAGGGACCTGCTAACTCGTGAGCTTTTCTCTGGTTACGATTAGGGTTTACACAAAAGGATATATTATTAAAAGACATACTGTGTCACAAAGTGTGCTGCGTTGTGAAGATTTCCAATTTTAATTATTATTATTATTATGATTATTATTACTTTTTGCATTTCTCTGTGAGAAACTAGAAAAGTTACGTTTTGACTACCCCTCTACTGGTGCAAGTCCACTGACTTACATCTTTTGGCTCCGGATAATCTTATTTCTGTTGAACCACTTGCAGGGTGTGAGTGAAAATGGGTTAAACGGGCCGCGTTTCAAGCGTGTGGTGCACCGATCTTCCAGTCAGAGTTTGGATTTAGATCCTTTGGTACGTATCTTATGAATTTTTTTGCTGTTAGACGTTTTGGATGACACTTAAGTCTTCACGATCGATTTCATTTTCAAAGTATATAATCTCGTTTCCAATGTTCATGCTGTATTTGACTTTGAAGGTGGGTGTTACAGCTGAGCGGTAATTTGGATAGCTGGCCTCATTTGAAGGAACTGCTACAGAGCTATAAAGCAGAGTGGGTTAAAGATGACAACAAGTATGGGCGTTATGATGCTGTGCTGCCACCTGTATTTGAGTCACAAGTTTTCGAAGGTCCTGATACAGATGTAGAGACAGGTAAATTAGCAAAATAGACTTCATTCTTTTAAAGCGTTAGCATGTCTAGGTTCATTTTTGTGTTTTAAGACGGGGAATCACCTATAATTCTATCTTGTCCTCCACAAACGTTCTTTCTGATTTTCGTGAAAAGGAAAAGAAAATCGAAAAGCAAATCAGTATTGGTGCTTTTGTTCTGGCAGAGTTGCGCCTTGCAACAAGGGGCCGGTATGTTGACGAGGAAGAGGTTAGCACTTCGGGAAGGCTCTCATCAGAAATCGACCCAGATTCTGTTTATGCTAAAAAGGTTTATAGTCGATAACTAGATTTGGACACCCAATCCGTTCTCATTTTTTCCAGTTCTGGTAGAGTAGACCTAGGCATCGAGAAATGAAGTTGAAAGTCAGGTGCCTCGGTGTCTAAATTGAGCAGTTGGAAAGTTGATTTTTATTCGTTTGTTTTGTTATTTTATTTTTGTTATTTTTTTGAGCTGTATTCTTTAAGATCCGTGCCTTTCTCTTACATTGTTATGTTTCTGATCTTTCTCACAGCCGACATTTTGCCTCGCAGCACTATGGAGGGCCTCCATTACCTTGCTATTATCCTGTTTTCAATTGGAATGCAGAGAGATCTGCTATCTTTGGTCAAAGAACACCAGAGCTACCACCTTCACTCTCTACCAGGTCGACTCTTTTCAGTAGCTGTTAGATCTAGTCTGGATTTGATTTGAACGCAATGGACTTGATCTATGTGCTCGTTTATGAGCTGTATGTTTAACTCTTTTATGCACTCTATTCGATTGTTGTGTTGCAGTGGATTGAAGATTTCAGTGAAGCTTGTTTCGCTCACTATGCAAGCTGGACTTGTTGGTAGGTTCTGAACCCAGAGGAAACCTGCTAGCCATTGAGTATTGTGGTACTTTTAGCATTACCTTGTGGGCTTACATCTTTCTTCAGACGGACTTAAATCTGCGGAAGTGTGTGCAGAACCCGTGTATGGAACAATGTGTCTGTACAACAAGGAAAAGCGTGAAAAGCTTTCAGAAGACTTTCACTTTCGATTCCTACCTTCAGAATTTCTGGATGTAAGAGTAGTCTTTTCTTTAATGTTTCGCAAAACTTGTTGATAGTTTGGTCGACATTGTGGTCAACGCGGAGATGTCATTCATTATTATTTTTGCAGCTATGAAGTGTTTTCACTTTCTATGGAATATGGCAGGACAATGGTGGAGGTCAAAGGAGTGTTCTTTTCTCATTGGAAACTGGTTCCCCAGCCATTTGTTTACTTATTCAATTTGAAAAACATGTGACTGAGGAAGGAGGGGTTTCTCCATCTGTGTACACTCGCAAAGAACCTGTGAGTGATAACTTCAGTTCACTTTTCATGGTTTCTAAGATCTGTTTGTTTAGTATAAAGTTCTTGCGTTTTTGGCTTTTAAAGGTAGGTTAGTTTCAATCTTTTTGTCGCTATGTGCTGAAATTTATTGAACAGTGCATTACTTTTCGAGAAAGTTGATTCGATTGAATCTGAGCTTCTGCTCTTACCAACATCACCACCACCACCATTGCTACACAATATTGATTTCCAGCGATGAAATCAGGTTTTCTTGTAAAGTTCTGATCTTGCATTGTGGATGCACATCAGGCATATCTATCAGAACGTGAAAAACAGAAGCTGCAAGTTTGGGCACGAGTGATGCCTTTCAGGGAACCGTTTGCTTGGGCTACAGTTTCGCTTTTTGACTCAAGTGTGACTGGAGGTGTCGGGGGTTTTACATCACCAAGCAGTCCAATACCTTCTAGTTTGTTGGGATCTGGACTAATGGAAGCAGCCGTCGACATTGAGGGACAGTTAGTTGCAAGTGCCGATTCAAAGCATCATGAGACTAGGCATCATGAGCCTGTCCTAGTCGATGTACCTGGACTGAATCGTGTGAAGGAGAACTACATGGAGGAGACTCTGCTGGTTTGTACACTGCAATCCACTTTGAGACTTGGTTGATGCTATGTAAAGTTTCACAAATAGTTCATCAGCGGTGCTTTTCCTCTTCTAATTGATGTAGTTCCGTGTGTCTTTATTTATTTTATGTCAGTCTTTATCTTCTGGATGTTCTGGGTTGAGTTTGTTCTCATACCTATGCGTATGCGTTGGCTCACAGGATCCGAAACGCCTAACGCACAAGCCGGTGAAGGCAACCCTGCGTCTTGAAGTGGAGAGGGTATCACAAGAGGAAGTGGAACGAGATTCTTTATCTGAATGTGGCAGTTTTAGCAATAGTTCAATAGATGGGGAGGGTAGAGAGTCGTCACTGCCCAGGCATTTACGACATGCTTCTTCCGGTTACTCGAGAGGAGCTTTCAGTGGACGTCTCAAGTTGAGTTCCATGGATCAGCGTCGACTTGCACATTCTGTCAGCGCAAACAGCTTTGACTTTCCTCGTCCTCATGTACATATCAGAGCCCGAGCTGTTATTTGCTTAAATGCAATGTCCTGTGCTCTCTTTGATTCTTCTGTATAGCTTAGCTTTGGTTGACATTATTGCATTGTGACCTTCATTGAACCTCTTCGTTCAGGAACTAATCAGTGAGTGTTGTGGTGGTGGTATAACAGTTCAAAGCCATTGAATTTCGAACCTCCAATAGAGGCGAGCCAATGTCACAGATGTTGCATTGCTTGTATATTTACCCACAAACAGTTAATCTGAGCAAGAAGCGGAATTTATTTGTGCGATTGGAGCTTCGTAAAGATGATTACGATATTCGGAAACCTCCATTGGAAGTAAGCTACTAACCGATATAATTATTATCTGAAAATCTGCAGCGTGTTGTAGACTACATTTGTTTGTTTTTCATAGGAAGTTTTGGATAGGATTATTTCATATCATGATCAAACAACCCACCCCTAGCAGCTCATGTGTTCCGCTAAAATATTTTTGTAAGATACTTGATCAAATTTTCATATTCATGTAAACATGTAAATTATCATAATGATAATTATGTTGGTGCTTCGTTGTCTCAACTTCTTCTATCAAGGTGTCTAGTTGTAATGTTGGCACTTGGCATTTGACTTGATCTTGTTTTCCTAAAATACAGGCCCTATATCCAAGAGATTCAGACAGCAACATGCAAAAATATGGCCATTCTCAAGTTGATATAAACGTCAAAATTCCTCATTTTCATGATGAATTCAAGATTCGTCTTCCAGCTGTGATCACCCCACAGCATCACTTACTCTTCACATTCTTTCATGTGGATCTTCAGATGAAACTTGAGGCTCCAAAGCCAGTAAGTGATTGTTGTGCTACATTCCATTCTCTCAGTAAGCGTATGCCTCTGATTGTTATGTTATGTGTGCTTTAGAGTTGGATAAAATCTTGTGAGCATGGTTGCAAAGATTTTGTAGAGTTTATTTCATTGTACTTCGACGACTCTATGTCATTTCATTATGCCTTCGTTGTGATGCGGATCTTTTGCTTCGAATTTGTTATAGAGACATTATGACGCTTGTCTTGTTATTTGTTTTCAGGTGGTTGTCGGATATTCTGTTCTTCCTTTGTTTATTGGTGTTCAGTAAGTCTTGCTTGTTGCTTCCCATTCTTCTGTCTTACATCTGGTTTGCGTCTTTCTTTAAGAGAGACGTGTTCTTAGGAAGTTTTAGTCGACAGCTATGTCATTTGCATTCCTTAGTACGGTGAAATTTGTTGTACACATTGCTATGCGCTTTCTGATTGTGTGTGCTTCTTGATGAAAACGCTTGAAATTCTCTGCTTAATTTGAGGACGTTTTGTGCAGGGTGCATCGATTAGATGGTACTTTACCTGTAGTGAAAGAGCTCCTCCCCCATTATTTGGATGAGAGTGTCAAGGTACTAATTTCTGTCTCTTTGGCTTTCCATTTTACTAGGAAACTGTGGATGATATCTGGTTACTTCCTATCTAGCATCTCTAGGATGTTATGATGATTCTATAACAGCTGAAATGATCTAAATCTAAATTTTTCTTTACTTTTCAGGAGAAAATGGAGTTATTAGATGAAGGCAAAGCAGTTTTCAGGCTTCGATCCCGATTGTGCTCGTCTCTTTATCCTGTGAATGCGAAAATTCGAGAATTCTTTGCTGAATATGACAGATATGGCTTACACACTTCTCAACCTTTGGGGACTGAACTGTTGGAGGTATGCTTCATAGGTTAATGGAAGTTCAAATTTAAACCAAGTGGAAACTTTACTTCTATGATTGGTGGAAGAAATAACTATTTTTACAGATCATGATTAATAGTTTGCTGAGTCTTGAAGGGTTCGTGGGTTGATCTCCTATCATTCAAAATGTTCTTTGTGCCTGAATATAATTGGTGAGAATGAGAAATCTTTTTGATCAGTATTCTCGCAGTCCACATACTCTGCGCTCGATCAGAGTTTGAAGGGTTTGTTCAATCTTTGAATGGTGATGCTGCTCTTGGCACAGGCAATTGGTGGATTGAAGCTTGTCGACCCGTCAGCCATGCTACAGTTTCTTCTGCCTACATTGAACATGTTACTGCGCATGATAGGTGACGGAGGGGAGACACTTCAGGTCCGCCACTCAGTTCTTTCCTTTTTCCTGGTTCTTTCACGTTTATCTCACCTAGGACACTTTTGGAAGTTGGGGCTGTCTGTTTCATGTTGCCTTCTTTTCATTCTTTAAAAGGAATTTTAATTTGAACTTATTTTCTCATACATTCTATTTATGGAATCATTAGGTTGCTGCTTTCCGGGCGATGGTGAACATCATCACAAGGTTAGAGCTCGCTTTCAATCTTTAATATCTTCACAACTTTTGCATGCTGAATGCATGGGTCTTCTATTGCAATTTTGCTGTTATTGTTGGAGTGCTTCAATGATTCAGGATTGAGCGCCTCGTTGTATGCAACCTCAATATCTACGACTTTTCATCATGAATGAGTGCTTTTGATGACTGTGTGGGAAAGGAGGGGTGGTCAATTAAGATACCTGTCGGTGTTAAGTATTTATTTGTAGTTTTTTAGTACCAATGTTGACCGTGTGCCTCCGATGGCTAGTATTTTGGAACCTCTAGAAATCTATTTAACGGATTTTCAACGTTGTGTTTCTAGCAGGTTGCGACAGGAAAGTCCAGATGGAGGGGGAGATCGCAACAAGTACCTGGTTCAATATGTTGATTACTCCTTTGACGATTTTGGAGGTGTTTCGGAACCTGTTTACCCAGGACTTTGCAGTGTCTGGCGCAGTCTTGCTCGCAGTAAGGTAATGCTGTAAGTTCTCAACCTCCGTTGCTTTGAGAGACTATTTCGTTTCAGCTGTGATGTCGCATAAACGCAGTTTTTGGAACTGAATAGGCTTAAGAAGCGAGTAGGACACGTTCTTTGGGATGAGCCTTAACCGTCTCTCGATTAATGCAGGCCAAAGGTTACAGGGTAGGTCCCGTCTATGACGACGTACTATCAATGTCATGGTTTTTTCTTGAACTCATTGTGAAGTCTATGGCACTTGAGCAAGCTCGCAAGTTCTCTGAGAACCTTCCTCCTGGTATGGAATGTCTATAAGTGTTTGTGGCTTATCATACAATTAACTTTCAGATCATTGTGCATAAAATTGAATCATCTTATTGGATAAATATTTTTAGAGCTTGGTTTTCAAATTATTGTTTTACAGAACTTCTAAGGCCATGAGCATTCTCTTCATGATTTGCTCCCGAAAACTGGCTACTCTCTGACTTTGCTTCCCATGTAGGTGAGGATTTACCACCTCTGCAACTCAATGACGAGGTCTTAAAAAGCGTGGGTCAGCTCTATGACTGCTTGCTCACCGAGATTCACGACCGCTGTAAGAAGGGTCTACCACTAGCAAAACGACTAAACAGTAGCATAGCATTTTTCTGCTACGATCTTCTCTCAGTCATTGAGCCTAGGCAGGTTTTTGAACTGGTATGTGACTAATCACTGCCTCTCCTATTAAGAACTAGGCTGTTTACTGTGAAGTAAAGACTGCGTAGTATCAAATAAGGGAGTTATTTTCCTAGCGTTACTCTTGTCCAGTTGTATCTTTTGTTTCAATAAGTATATTGTAAGTAATGGTATTCACTTGTACGAGTTTTACTCAAAAATACTTTTTGGCTTTTGGCTATATGCCTTTTCAGGTGGCGCTTTACTTTGATAAGTTCAGTGGTATCTGTCAATCTATGCTGCATGAGTGCAAGCTCAATTATCTTCGCATAATATCTGATCACGACCTCTTTGTAGAGATGCCTGGTCGGGATCCTTCAGAAAGGTACTGAACCCGTGGTGTTGGAAACCATCATTCTAATTGTGCAGCATCGATTTGATATCAGAAGTTTAGGATAGCTGGATCAATTTCTTTCATGCTCACGGGGTGAGCCGTCGGCCTAACTTAAATCTTACTCTGCAGGAATTACCTCGCAGCTGTTCTAATGCAGGAGCTCTTCATTGCTTTCGAGCATGAGGATGCATCTTTGAAACTCAAGGTTCGCTCACTTTTGGTTTGTTTTTCTATTGTCCACTTTTGTTTCCTGTAGAGATTCAGTCAATATGGTTTAGAGTTTTCTCCGTCAGTTAGGTTGAAGTATTTGGTCAACTATATATACAGGACGCTTTCTTGATGGCTCTTCTTTTGTTTGAAATAGTATCATGGTCAGATTTCTATGTTTTTAAACATGGGAGCGTTTGCTCAATATATGAAATGACTTGCGTTAATTACTGACTGTAATTCTTGGCATTATTTGAGTCGCTCAGGCTGCTCGAACACTTGTTGTTCTAATGGCAAAGCATGAATATGATGCTCGATATCAAACCTTGGACGACAAGCTGTATATTGCACAACGCTATTTCCCCTTAATCCTTCACGTAAGTTCTTCCTCTGCATTTGTATGGCAGCGAAGAAGAGTATCGCATTTGATTCCGCAGCAATTTATTATTATTTGTTATATTTGCTCTTCCTTTCTGTATCACTAGGCTGCAATTCTAAAGTACTTAGCTATAATTTAATCGATTTTTATGAGCCCTTTAGCCAATAGGTTGATCTATTTCAATACCAATGCTAAGAATCCAGAAGTTATAATTGCAGATTTTGGAGGAAATGCCTGTTTTTTACAACTTGAACTCTCCAGAGAAGCGCGAGATTCTGGTGTGTATGCTTCAATACCTTCATCACTTAGACGATACTACTTTGATCAAGGCGTGGCAACAAAGCGCAGCCCAAACAAGACTCTTTTTCAAGTTGCTTGAGGATTGCCAGAATTTGTTTGAGGTGTGGCTTTGAGTTGAATTATGCTGTTTTCTTAGTTGTTAAGCAGGTATCATGTTCGAACTTTTGATTACGGATCTGTTCTTGGCATTCGTTCCGTGGAATACTACCTCAAAACCTTAATTACGATTTCTGATCAATTGTATGCTCAAGCAATCGCTTGATGTCTTGTTGTACAGTAACTGTGTTGGTATAAGCAATGCCACACACCTCTAGCATGTGTTATTAGATAAAATGGGTATGATAAGCAGTTTATTTTTTGGGGCTTTTTATTTTTGTCCTGCAGTACAAGAAGGCTGGAGCTGATGGTTTGATGGGTGCCATGCCTAAATCTGACCAAGGTGATGGAGTCATCCGCTACACGGAAAAGTTGTCACCATCTGTTAACTTGTTTTTGGCGGAAGCTTCTCGTCACGATGGTCGGGTATGCGTTGCTTATACATTGAGCAAAGTGGTGATATTATTAAAGTTGATGTTCGCAAGATTCACTTGAAAGGATCTAGTACATATACTGTGATTCCTAGGACCCGTTCTCAGATGTGCGTCCATGGAATCCCTAGATTTTTTTAGTAGATACATCGGAATTATTTTGTGTTGAGTACGGAAGAACTGCTTGACTTTGCATTTGGTTTGTACCACATTTTCTTATTTCTTGATCTTAAGAACCTATTTCTTGTTCCTAAAGAGATGCTGTCCTACACACGCGCAAATGTTGTCTTGGACTTCACTAAGTAGTGCTTCTCTCTTTGTTATGTAAATTTGCAGTGGTCAAACACTCCAGCTACCTCAGATAACGGTAGTTATTTTTGGAAGCGAGTTAGTCCACAAATGAGTTCTCCAACGCAAGTGTACAGGGAGATTTCAACCCAAGGATTAGGCCTAGGCCCAACCTCTGGAAAATCGAGTGCACAACTTCGTGCTAGTCTGCATCCTATGCTACGACATAAGCTCGTATGTGTGATCATGCATTAAATTTTGTCCGTGTCCTCTAGAGCTTTGCTTTCACCAACGTGTGTGTGTGTGTGTATATATATATATATATATATATATATACGTTTATTTATTTATTTATTATTTCTATACACTTCAAAATATTGCGAACTTAATAAGTACATTTATTTCTAATGGTACTTGTTGTTTGGATCATTTTTAGGAAATGTGGGAGGAAAATCTCAGTGCTTCTGTAACCCTACAGATCTTGGAAATTGTTGAAAAGTTTATGGATGCTGCAGCAGTTCATGTGGCAGTAACTGACTATGTTAAGCTTGACTGTATCACAACCATCTTCATCGGCTTCCTGAGCCGTAGTCAACCCTTATCGTTCTGGAAAACGTTTCTGCCAGTTTTCAATTCTCTTTTTAAGAGTCATGGCTCAATCTTGATGACTCGAGAGAACGATAGGTTTTTAAAACAAGTGGTGTTTCATTTGCTGCGCCTTGCTGTGTTCAGAAATGAATCTATTCGCAAAATGGCAGTTGTGGGACTTCAGATTCTTGTTCGCGTAAGTTATAACAATTATGATTTTATGGTATATTATGTGATTTCATTGGTGTAATCACATCTTTTAGCGTAGTGTCACCGATTGCTGATAATTGACATTGACCTTATTTTGCTTTCAGTTGGGTTACAATCTCCGTAAACTCATTATAATTTTGTATGAAGCGTTCTATTTCATTTGTCAAGAAGCTTGTGTTTTGAGAAATATGGGATGTGGGACCAACTCTAAAAATTGTGTATCTTCTTGCAGACATCTTTTTGTTTCTTTCAGAACATCTCAAGGCTGAGAGTTATGCTGACTATCACTCTATCAGAGTTGATGTCAGATGTGCAAGTCACTCAAACAAGAATGGATGGTGTGCTGGAAAAGAGTGGTGAAGCTCAGCGCCTTCAGAATTCTTTGAAGCAAATGGCTATGGCTTCTTACAGCAAAGAGTTGTTGCGTGAGTGTGGTCTTCCTGAAGATACATTGGATGCTAATTTTGACAATGAAGGCAGAGAGTTCTGGAATTGGTCAGAAGTGAGCGATTTGTCGGAGACACTTTTAAAAGCACTTGACGCGGCAACTGAACATGCTCTGATGGTGTGTATTTTACCTCTTTATATGTGGTAGACTGTGATTGTTGAATCCCACTAATGCCATGACCTCATTTGCTGTTCTGAAAATTCTGGTTTTTGGTACCAAGCATTAATTGAATAACGCATTTCTTTTACTTCATTCATTCAAAAAGTATTCGATGTTTTGCAGGCGCCATCAATGATGACAGACAAATATTCTACCACTGAAGGATTTCACGGCCTGGCTTGGGCTTACAAAAATGTCCCAGATTTGCATATTATGTGGCTTTTATATCTATGTGATGCCCATCAGCAAAACCAATCATGGGCTGAAGCTGCTCAGTGTGCAGTTGCTGTTGCAGGTGTTATTATGCAGGTAATTCCTATAGATCTTTACCGAGGCTGCAAAGATTTATGAAGAGACAGTGTGCTGTGTCAGTCAGTCATGGTCTTGCTACTCTGTCCTTTAAAGCACCTTGCTGTGTGTGTGTGTGTGTGTGTGTGTGTTTGTGAGAGAGAGAGAGCGAGAGAGATTAAAATTTTAAAAATGATTCATTTATTATTTAATATTTTTGGTTCTTTTTGTTCTTTTTCTGGATTATGTACTCATTGATGTACCAACATTTCTTACGCTGCATTTTAGCGTGAAAGAGATTAATGTACTTCGTTTTGCAGGCAATAGTTGGACAGAAGGACAATGTTTGGGGTAAAGATCATGTGGCTGCTCTTTGCAAGATTTGCCCTATGCTCAGAGGTTCTGTTGTTGGAGAGGCAGCGTCTGCTGAAGTGGAGGGCTATGGAACATCGAAGTTGACAGTAGAGTCGGCTGTAAAATACCTGCAATTAGCTAACAAGCTGTTTATTCAAGCAGAGCTTTTTCACTTTTGTTCCAACATTCTGGAGCTTATCATCCCTGTTTATAAGGTCCGAAGATCTTATGGTCAGCTATCTAAGTGCTACACATCTCTGTGCAGCATTTATGAGGCTTTACAAGAGCAAGAAGCAAGTCCTATTCCGTTCAAGGATGCAACATATTACAGGGTTGGATTCTACGGCTCGCAGTTTGGAAAAATGGACCGCAAAGAGTATGTCTACAGGGAGGCGCGAGATGTCCGTTTAGGTGATGTCATGCAAGCTATGGGAACCATTTACGAGTCTAAAGTAGTGGAAGGTGGTCAAACACTACATATCATTCCTGATTCTCGTCAAGTGAGTGATCAGGATCTTAAACCTGGAGTGTGCTACTTACAAATAACATCAGTCGACCCTGTTCTCGAAGATGAGGATCTAGACCTCCGTAAGGAAAGGAAACCTCCCGAGAGTACTTTAAGAGTAACTACGCGAGTCTTTGATCGTTTCTTATTTGACACTCCTTTTACCAAGAATGGACGAACACAGGGAGGGTTAGAAGCCCAGTGGAAGCGTCGAACTATTTTGCAGACTGAGGGGCCTTTTCCTGCTCTTGTCAATCGCTTATTGGTGATTCAGTCAGAATCTCGTGAGTTCTCGCCCATTGAGAATGCCATCGGCATGATTGAGGGCCGCTACAAGGCTTTATTGGGTGAACTTGAAGAGCATGAAAGAATGGATGGTGACCAGGCCCCACGATTGCAGAGTCTGCAGCGAATATTGCAAGGAAGCGTAGCTGTTCAGGTATATTCTTGTGTATGCATTCCTTGGTTTTTTGTCAGAAAGATATTTTGTACAGCTTTCCTTCTTATTCGAATGTGATTGTCAGTGCTGTTCGTCTAGTAATCATCTGGGTATCGATAAGCGCAGTGTTGTGATAACCTCCTCAAATTGTTTGTCTGATTCACTTTGAGCCCTGTAACAACTTTAATTTGTTGTGTCGTTCTATTTCAGGTAAACAGTGGAGTACTTGGAGTGTGCACTGCGTTCTTGTCAGGGGAGCCAACAACTAAGCTGCGTTCAGAAGAGCTTCACCAACTAATATCTGTGTTGATGGAGTTTATGGCTGTATGCAAAAAGGCCATTCGCGTTCATTCTAGGTTAATTGGAGAAGAGGATCAAGATTTTCATTCAAATCTTGTGATTGGTTTTCAGTCTCTAACAGCAGAGCTTTCTCATTACATTCCTGCCATATTATCCGAACTTTGAGAGCTGGAAGATCGTTTTGAACTTTGCCAAGGAATGGAGGGTAGTTTCGGTGTTCGTTTCGACTGGTGTCCTGGAGGCAGCTATGTTTGCATTTCAAAGGTCGTCAAGAGGAAGGTTCCAATTCGAGAATCTCTAAACAGTCATGCTCGGAGGCTAGTTTTTACGAGCCATAACCCATACTTTGCAATGTGAGTTAGTCACTGCTTTCATGTGCAGGGATAGGTGCTCTGATCCTGGTCACTCGGATGTTTCACTTCTTCGAGAGTGATATCCTTGATAATTTGGAGTAGCTCATCTCAGGTGACATGACCCATCCTTGAGAATCGACTTGACATATCCCTTAACGAGTCGCACACCGATTGTCTCTTGTGTGGTTTCGGTAATCGTAGAATGAGTTGGCAAGGAACATAACCTTAAGCTGATTGTGGCAATCGGATGTGGGAAAGTAGAGACTCTTAGCGAGCAGTTGTGTAGTCCCCCAATTGCGGGACTCAAAGATTTTTATGTACATTTGCAGCCCCCTATTTGGGACCGTGTCATACTGATTTGATGTATACAATAGTTAGATGATGGCCTAGTTAGCAGACAACCTGGAAGTTAAGTTCCAGACTAGGACAGGTTTAGCAGGTGAAAGTATTACTCATTGGCACGCTTCGGAAAGAGGTCCTGGTGGGTTACTGAAGAAAGGTACTGTTCCCTGTAAGTATCCACCATCACACTCCGCGGCTATGCTCTTGCATTTGAGAGAATTTTAGAAGTAATGTTTTCTTTTGCCTGGAGAGCAGAGAATTCGGAACACGCCGTACGAGAATACATCTTAATTGTGTTTCACGCCACTCAATTGGTTTGAGCAGCAGCATGTCTCTCCTTCCTAGCACATATGTAACATTCTTCCAGGGATTTTCGCAATTTTAATGATGAATCCTTCTTCACATTTGGTCAACGTTACTTATCTTTTCAGGAAATGTGATCGTCTGGATCCTGCACTCCTTTTCTTAGAATTTGTTCCTATCGCTTATTTTACTGCCACATTTTGCTGGTATTGATGTAGTATACTGCCGAGCACATCTGTCTGCGGAAAGCGACTGTGTCTTGTGCATGAGCAAGGAATTCGAACTTTTCTGAAAGAATAAAACTATAAAGTGAAGTTGGCAAAAACATGTCATGAACAAGTTTTTCTCTGGTTGTTCATCGTATTTAAAACTACTCTCTTCACTTGAGCCTCGACTTGGACTGATAATTCCAACAGTTCGATTGTTTTGATTAATGTCAGATACTCTAATTTCAAGCAACTCATTGTTTTGTCTGACAGTGATGTATTTTGACCAAGTCAGAGCACGACAATGCCTAAACTAATCTCAACACAATCTGTAACTTATATGGTGGCTTTAAGAATTGCACTTCAGGATCCACATGGTTCCACCTGAAGTGAGTGATGAAACTACTAATCTCACACATCGAGCTTGCGGCAACGGATTGTAAGCATCGTTCATCGCCATCACTTGAACGCTAACTTTTGGGCAGAACTCCGATCTGCCTACTCCAGTTGATGGATGACGAGGTTTCGAAATTCGGTATGACATGGGAAAACGCCATGCAACAAATGGTCGAGCGCCAAGTGGAAGCTGGTCAAGGAAGTCAACACAGTCTTACCCGTGAATCACAACGCGGGCCCTCAAGAAATTTCAAAGTGCTTTCTGTTGTTGCTTCCGATCATGGATGTATGTGCACATATACCCACAACCTTACACTGTAGCATCTGCATTAATTCAATGTCTCTGCCGTTGATTGTGCTATGATGGTCATGGATGGCCATGCGGCCATTACCGTCAGCTCAGGCTTAGTCTTCCTTCCTGGCTCCAATGAGTTGTGTGCGTCTCACAACTAGGTTTTGATTTCGAGAGATCTGTAGCGTGATTTTGCTTCGAGAGGGGAGCAGAATCAGCCGTCATGTGATGATAGTGCTATCTTCGAAGTGGTCTGCTGTCGGCAACCACAGTCTACGCATTCCTAGTTTTGGTGCAGACCAAAACCCAGCTTTAGGTCCCCTCTGTGTCGCAAAATTTTTCTGTCTTCATTCCCATCATCGATTGCGGCCTTCAGTTCCTTCTTCGTGTCTCTGAGTACGACGTAAGCATCGAAGTTGGTGTTCTCCTTGTGGCTTCATTTGGTGCCGGGGGTTTCGAAATTGAAGGTCGTCATCCCGGTTTTGGAGATTTGGGGTGAAGGTCTTAAGTTTTGGTTGTGAGGATCGCCCTCTAGCGGCCTTGGGCTCATGCATTGGGGTTCAGGAGGTTTTGGAGGTCAATCAAGTTTAAGGAGATGAGGGGAGTTGTGGTAATTTCCATGCCGACTGACGGGGACTCCAAGACAGTGTGTGCGGCTGTTTGGCATCAAGATGATCCTCCGCAGATGCATTTGCCGGCCCTTATACCGCCGCAACCAGCGATTGCATGCACTACTGGCCGCTCGTTTTTAAGGCGTCGAAGAAGGATGACGAAGGTTATGGGCTTCCTCATTATGCTTATATTTGCAATTCTGCTGGGGTTGAGGGCACCGAACCTTCTCACTACGGAGCACCAGCAGGAAAATGAAGACAAGCGCGTCCATGTGTATACGCTGTACCCCAAGTTCACCACGGCCCCTATTAAGATGACCCAAATTCGTCGGGCTCTTCTGGAGCGCGACCTTAACCGACTGGGGAAATCATCCGTTGGGAACCATTCTGTACGATTTCATGTCGGTGGCAACATATATCCTGACGGGTACTTATAAACCTCTTCCCAAATCTTTTGCTTTTTCTAGCACTAGAAGTTTTTTTTGGGTACTTTATCTAATGGATCAATGTTGGAATTTTTCAGAAGTCATATATGCAGAGGTCATAGTGCAGCTCCAACGATGTTGGAGTTGTATGCATTCTTTTGGTCAAGTTCGAATGTCTTATTTTTTTAAAGGTCGTAGGTTGCATTAGATTTTCTCATGTTTGAGAATCTGATAGTGCTTGGTTAATGGTTCAATTGAGGCACTTGCAGGTTGTACTACATGGCGCTTCTATTGGGAAGTCCTCCTAAGTTATACTTCCTAGATATGGACACGGGCAGCGATCTGACGTGGGCACAATGTGATGCTCCATGTCGTAACTGTGCCATTGTAAGTGTTTGTATACTGGCTCCGTGGGCATCTACTTTGGTCGTGGATTTTAGTTGTTTGTTAAGTGGATGTTGGTCGTGCGTGATTTCTTCTTTCTTTGCATTTCTTTCACTAAGGAAGTTTGGCTGGTTTTTTTTAGATTGATTCTAAGGGAGGCGGTGCAATGTTCTACATGTCCAGGGGCCGCATGGGCTTTACAATCCCAAGAAAGCCAAGGTGGTTGATTGCCATCTTCCCGTATGTGCCCAAATTCAACAAGGAGGTTCGTATGAATGCAACAGTGGCGTCAAACAATGTGATTACGAAGTGGAGTACGCTGACGGTAGTTCCACTATGGGTGTCTTAGTGGAAGATACACTCACCGTGCGTCTCACAAATGGAACTCTTATCCAGACGAAGGCTATTATTGGGTATATCCTTGTGGATCCCTAACAATGTAATAGTAATTAGGTCGAATTTTGTCTACGAAGATTTTTGGATAGTACCGTGAACAGACCGTGCTCTTTGAACATAGGATTCGATAAACAATCCTTTCATATTTTTGATCATTTGCAATTTTATCTGTTTAGAGTTCTATGCATTTAGTAGTATTAGTTAGTGAACCTAGTGATATGATACTAATACGTGACGTTTTTATATCTGCAACAGATGTGGTTATGATCAGCAGGGGACTTTGGCAAAGTCACCTGCCAGCACCGATGGCGTCATTGGTCTGAGCAGCTCTAAAGTAGCACTTCCCGCCCAGCTTGCAGAGAAGGGGATCATCAAAAATGTTCTAGGTCACTGCCTTGCAGATGGAAGCAATGGAGGTGGTTACCTGTTCTTTGGCGACGAACTTGTCCCATCTTGGGGCATGACTTGGACTCCTATGATGGGAAAGCCAGCAATGTACGTATTTGTCACTTGTATAAACATAATATATACACCGGTTCTTTCTGTATTTGTAACGGTACAGCTCTCAATCTATTGCTCTGCATCAATTCCGCTAGCTCTTTGTTTATGATTGATGAGACTGAGGTCGTTCGTATCGTTGGCAGGTTGGGTTATCAGGCTCGCTTGCAAAGTATCAGATATGGAGGAGATTCGCTGGTGCTTAATAATGACGAAGATTTGACCAGGAGTACCAGCAGTGTAATGTTTGATAGTGGGACCTCATTCACGTATTTGGTTCCTCAGGCATATGCTTCTGTTCTTTCTGCGGTGAGTTTTGCTATGCCGCTTATTTTTGGTATGGTTTAGTTTTTGAGCTACTGAATGCAACTTACGAATTAACCTTTCTTTTTACATTATCTGAGAGCAGGTTGAGAAGCAAGCCAAACAGAGCGGTCTCTTACGGGTTAAGTCTGATACTACGCTGCCTTACTGTTGGCGAGGCCCGTCCCCTTTTCAGTAAGCTCATTTCAGCCTATTTTTTAAGAACTCGATCTCATACCAACTTAGATTCAGTTTGATTGGTCGGTGGGATGTTTGATTATGATAGTGGTGCGCAGGCATTTGATACTTAAAATTGTTTGATGTGCTGCGGCAGGTCTATTACAGATGTTCACCAATACTTCAAAACTTTGACACTTGACTTCGGTGGACGTAATTGGTTTGCAACGGATAGCACCTTGGACCTCAGCCCTCAGGGCTACCTGATTGTTTCGGTATGTATTCTTTGAACATGCAAGTTAATTTTAGCATTTAAAATCTCATTTTTTTGTTTATTAGACGGTTTCCTCCCAAATGTAAGGTAGCATTGGAATGTGTATTACCGTAAGACATAGCCTTCAATCTAATTCTGTTTTTCTTGTGATGGTTGTAGACACAAGGCAATGTTTGTCTGGGTATTTTGGATGCAAGTGGCGCAAGTCTTGAGGTCACAAACATTATTGGCGGTAATGTGCTTTAACAACTCTTACTATCGCGTTATGTCTTGTATTAATCTAACAGGTGCACTTATTGCAGCATAAGGTACTTCATGAATTTGGAAACTCTTGCGCTGTTGAGACATACACAGTATATTTTACACGTCACTCCAACATCTGAAGGTGTATAGACATCTCATTTTATGGTTGTATTGATCACAGTCTTTTGTATGTGAAAGTAATAATTCTTACTGAGATCTCACTGCATGTGAACGTGGTGGATATTTTTTTCAGATGTATCAATGCGGGGTTACTTGGTTGTCTACGACAACGTTCGAGACCGAATAGGGTGGATACGCAGAAATTGTCACTCCCGCCCCACAAAGACTTCATCTCAATTGGTCTCTCAAGTAACTTCTCTGCTCACATGAACCCATTTCATGTGATGGACATGAATCTTTTGGCTTAAAAAGTATAATGTTGACCTGCCGATGTGAACACCCTTTTCAAGAGCGATCACGTTCTGGACACGACCGTCAATTCATCATACTTCGTGCCTTCTGAAGAGCTGGCTTTACAGCAGTTTCTTTTGCAAGTTGTACATTGGTATTATCTGGCTGCAGCAATTTTCAGCTGGGCTGAGCGGTTACTCCTGGAAGCCTCTTCAAAGAACAGCCTCTCCATCGACATTTTACGTTTGCGTGGTGAATAGTGCATGCGAACTAACACCATCAATTTATAACTTTTCATGAACTTGATGGTAGCGCCAGTTATCAAGCTGTACATGTAGTCGGTCAACATTTGCACAGGCTGCTATTCTTTCTTATTGGCTTAGTTCTTACAGATTTTGCTGCCTGGACTAGTTCCAGAACATTGTTCTTGCAGTATATTTTGTAGTTGTATTACATAAGTTGGTAGTCAGACTCTTGAATTTTTTCCAAATATATCTTCTGATTGTGTAAATTGCAATATAAAGTATAGACCATTATTTATGCTCCTGAACCATTCTTGATAATGTTGTATTTACTTTCGTACTTGGATACCGAATAATTTCGGAACACGATAATGCTTGTTCGAAGATTGTTGCTGACAGGTTGTTGGTAGCAACTTGCTCGGAGCAGTATGGCAAAGCAAGTCTGACGAATTGCATTGCATTTCTGTATACTCCGTTCTCGTCCATCGTTAAAACTGGTAAACTGAGTACAAGTTGAAAATCACAAACTCGATATTTCAAAAAGGAAAATCTCAATGACTTCAAAAATTTTAATACAAAGGATTAGGTCTTGACCACACCGACGTTCATGCCCAGCAGTCTGTATCCTCACTCAGATCAATGTTCATAGAAATTATTTATATCAATTGAATAATCTTTATTTACATTTAATACATTAGCATTATTTGTAACTCGATGGAGTTTTGAATACTGATGTAGAAGGGGATTTGAATCCAAGATTCTACTTATCCTTTTGTAAAAAAATAAAAATATGGAACTAATAATCCTAGTAACATTTGCTCTTATTGTTGGTAATATTGATGTTCGCCAATTTCAAAATATTTGGACTAGTCCTCCATAAATTTAGTACAGTACAAGTAGGTGGCAAAGAAATTAGTTTGATAATATAGTACAAAGTATAATTTTTTACTAAAAATAAAATTACAATATATTTTGGTATAAATCATCCATCAAGTTTTATTTTAATATAATTTCTTTGATAAAGATAAAAAAAAAATACTATTTTAAAGTTAAGATAGTTGATAACAAAGTTATTACACATTCTTTTAAGACGAATTTTATTTAGTTTTATCTAAATAGATCTCTAATTTTATTTTATTTTCTACTTGAACCAATTTTTTTTATAAATACATTGTCTTCTTAAATGGTAATATTTATATTTGAACTTTTATAGTGTATATAATAATAGCTATTTTTGTTTATTTTAAAATCTAATACATCAATATTATGATTTATTAAAAATTAAAAATCAAATTTCATAACAATACTTCTATAAATTTTGGAGATTTTTTCTTTTAAACTAACATACTAACTTTAACATCTTTAAAAACTTGAGTATATTTAAGCTTGTTTCTTAAAAATAATATGTCCTTTAAATCTAAGATAATTAAAAAACAAGTATAATAATTATACTCTTAAAATCTGATATCTAAAAACTTTGTATCTGTTAGATGTTAAAAGTAACATCTTTTAGATTATCATTATTATTATTATTATATTTCTTAGTTTTTGGATTATTGAACTTAAACACCTATTATCTTTGCTCCTAGCAATTAGCAAATTTTAAGCTTTTGCACAAGTAGAGTATCTTGCCAAAATTACAATTTCAAATCTTATATTATATTAATATTTTAATTTGTTTAAAATTTATTATAATCTATAATTTATATTCTTCTATCTTTATATTAAAAAATAAAAAATTTAACTTTTTATTTAAATCATCTTTTGACTTCTTAAGTTATCTCAACACAAAGGTTTTTATTTTTCTAAGTGCTCAAATCTATAATATTAATATTTTTTTTCAAAAATTCTTGTTTATATTTATTTTTTATTTTTTATTTGTTCTTTGAAAAAAATTAAATTAATTTTATTTGATTTATTAAACAAACACTTTAATTTGGTTAAATAATAAATAACCAATTTTGTTACTTTTGTCTAATCTTAATTTCATCTTATAAATATTTTTATAGTTAATTTCTTTTTACTAAATTTATATAATTTTTTAACTAATAATTTGTTCTAAACTAACAAAATTAAAAAACAAAATTTTTTCATGATAACATCAATTAAATCACATATTTAAAGTAATAATAAATATAAGTTAAAATTATATTTTAATTATAAGTTGATCTACATTAGAAGACCATATTTTTAATATAAATAGTATAGATGTCTTACATTATAAATATATTAATATCTCAATATCAACTAAAATTATGAAGGATTTTTTCTTTAATGAAAATATAAGAATTCTTTTATATTTTATTAATTAATATCTTTAAAATAGATGAATACTTAGTTAAATTTTTTAATAAAATTAATCCAATTATACATATATATTATTAAGTATTTTATTAAATAAATGCTAATTATTCTAAGAATAATAAATCTCAAAATAAAATAGATGCCAATATTACTTAAATAAATAGAAGTAAATAGAACTAGATAGAAACATGTTTAAGTAGATAATATCTTCTATAACAAATTTCAAGGGAGTTTTCTAGATGCAAATTAGATCTTTAGATTCCTACAAATATGTCTTGTGGCTATTCAAACATATCTTATAATTTTCCTATTTTTAAAAAGTTGTTTTAGAAGTAACATATAATTTGATGCTTAGGCCACAAGCCTTATGGTCCTTAAGAAGATTCCACAAGATCTTATTAGCTAGTATATATGGAGGCAAGATTGAGGCCATCCTCAATCTTATAAATACCTTTCTTGAATTTTGGTCTAGATTTAAGACTCTTTAATTTCTTTGTTATTGGCAATAACTATTTTGGTTTCTTTTCTATCTTATGTTTATCTTTTCTTTATTTATTTTCTTTCTTTTATATAATACATGAATATATTATATTTTTAGAGATTTGTTTAGATTCATGTCTTTAATAGTTTGATAAGATTATTATTTTTAATATATATATTTTTATTTTATACAAAAATAAGTGGATTATTTTACTTTTATAAGATATATTTGTATTTTAAAGGTTGGAAATTATCTACCTTTAAACTAATAGTTTTTTTTTTTAATATTAATTTGTTTCTAAAAGTATATATATATATATATATATATATATATATTTATAAAAATTATCATTTGATTTTAGAAGTTGTAAATTGCTTCTCTTTAATTAAATTTTTTTCCTTGTTAGTGTTATCTATTTTAAGTTAAAATTATCTTAGATAAAAAAAAATAAAACTATGAATGCTACATTTGGAGAAATTGACAATAGATTTGCAACCATTGTAAAATTTTAAGATCTGTTTAACATTCTTTGAATAATAATCTTATGTACTAGCAATCTCAGCCATAGAATCACTATAATTACATATATAGAAGAAGCCAATAATAAATTTAAATGCTTGCATTGAAAAGTTGTACAATTGAAAGAAACAAGTACAAGGGGATCAACTTCATTATTGAATTTTAAAAATCTTTCTTTCATAAGTACAGAGGAGCCAAAGCAAAATATATTAGAAAAGTTTTATAGAATCAGATCAAAATTTTGAGGATATATACAACAAGTGAAATTCTTCTTATACTTACATCTTTCTCAACATACTTATAATATCAATGAAGTAGGATTTATTGGCATATATCTATTTAGAAGAGTTTTTTTTTTTTTTTTTTTTTTTTTTTTTTTAAATTTTTAATTTGTACCTTTGATTGATAAAAGATTTGTAATTTGTATATGATTTGAATTTATTTTTGGAGGCATTTACAAGTACATTTAAAGAAACCAAAAAAAAATATCAAAAATAAAATTTTAATTTTTATAACAAAGCTTATATTTAACTACTATTTATGTTACAAAATTTCAACAACTTACTTTTAATGCAGATTGAAATAATAAAATTCTTATAATTTTATTTTTGATATGACTTAAAAGATAATGTTGAAGATTATTAAACATTCTAAAAGTAATTATAAAAATAATTTATTTCTAAAACAATTACATGCAACAATTAATTCTTTAAAAGATACAAAAAATAAAGATTTTATTAAAGATGGACAAACCAAGCAATCACAATAATTTCTTAAAATATAGATATTATTTATCAAGACCAAATCCTATACAAATTGATATAATTTAATTCAAGTAGTTAATACTAGAGGAAAAAAATATATATAGTTGTGAAAACTTGTATTTATTTTGTCAAAAATTAGGTCATAAAGTACAAGATTGTCACATCAAGTTACATAGATTGAAGGCTTAGAGCACAAACTTAAACTTAAAAAAAAGTCAAAAAACTAAGATGTTTAATTGTAATAGAGACCTTACAAGTAGATAATTCTAGACTAAAGTTATCAAATATAGGTCTCATACTACCATCAAATCCTACACCTTATTTTAAATTTTTTATAATAATTAAAACTTAAAATTTTGAATTTTGAATTAAAGCTCTTATAGATATTTTAATTTGATTTACATAATTTTAATATTAATTTGAAATTATAAAAGATTAAGTCCAAAATTCAAAAAACTATCTTTGCTTTTAATTTGTTGGAATTAGGATAATTATATAAGTTGCAAAAGAAAGAGATTTGTTTGTCATTTACACATCACTAAGTTTTCATTTAAGTAGAGGTTGTGTTATGGACATAAGATTTACTATAGTAATTATCTAATTAATAAAGATTAATAGAAATAAATAAAATAAGTTAATTTAATAATATTTTATAGAAAATCTTCCTAGAAGCTTCATAAATGCGGAATCACCTTTATACATGTTTATAGATGATTGGTAGGTTAGAAACTTGGCCAATAAGCTAGCCACGTGTTGCACATGTTGATAGCTTGTGGAACAAGCTAAGTACGTGGCGCACATGTAGAAAACTTGTCTTACAAGTTTGACATGTATCTTACAAATTAGACACATATTGGAGGTCTTGCAGAACATTGCCACGTAATTTTTAGATAAATAGTATAAATAGAGACAAGAGTGAAGCCTTCTTCATTCTTATCAATTTTTTTTTTTTTTTTTTTTTTTTTTTTTTCTAGTCTAATTCAAGAATCTCATGTATTTCCTAGTCTTTGACAATAGCCATTCTAGTTTCTTCTTGAATATACATACTTCTTTACTTCTATCTTGTTATTTTTCTTTGACATAGTTTTTACTAACTTATGCATCTGTTTTAGTTTGTGTCCTTGACAAATTGACAAGAGTCAAGATTACAATATCAAAGCTTTGTCTTTTCTTGATTATGAGTAGATTATCCCTTTTTCTTGATAAGACATAAGTATATTAGAAGTTGTGGATTATCTACTTCTAAATTGATATTGTTCCTAGAATTTTTTCATTGTTCTTTGAATATTTTATTTTATTGTGAGAATAGACACTTTTCTCTCTTTCTATTGTAGTATCATGGTAGAGCTTGCTGAAATGAAGAATGCAATGGCACAAATGTAAGAACAAATGAGAGAATTAGTGCTTGTAATGCATCAATTCAATGCACCACCACAAGAAGCAACAAGATTAGCAGGAAGTGAAGATATAGAGATGATTCGAGCTACTTCAAGCCATACCACTTTACCTATGATTGAATACCATTCAAGCATCAAAGAACCAAAAATTAGTTTACTGGAGAAGTTTAATGGTACCAAATCTAAGTTTTGAGGATTCATTAATCAAGTACAATTAGCGTTTGAACTTCAAATCCAAAGCTATCCAATCCAAGGGTCACAAGTCAGGTTTATTAGAACACTACTGTTAGGCTCTATTTTATCATGGTTTTCATTCTTTTTTAAATGATATGATCTAATATTAGATAATTTGAAGACATTCTTAGCAGAGTTTTATATTATATATGAAGAACATGATGCAATTTATATCACAACAAAGAAGATCCTCATCTTGCAATAAAACAATCAATTAGTGACATCATATGCTTTACAATTTCAATAATTAATAATTGACACAAAGTGGACTGATGTTGCATTTATTAGCTAATTTTTCTATGGATTACAATATGAGGTAAAGAAATTGATGCTCAACTTATTCAATCCTTAGAAATTGAGTCAAACAATTGATTTTACTATGAAGTGTGACAATCTGCTTTTTGAAATTTGATCTGAGAGTTACATAAGAGAACCTCAACATTATCATAATATAATAGCAACATCAACGTCTTCTCAATATATACATTTAAAAGTAGAAGATATACAAATTGATATGATATATTTTAAATTTCTTATTAAACAAGAAAAGACTTCTTATTATCAAGAATGATTGTGTTTATATTGTGAAAAACCTAAGCACACTACTCAATATTGTCTAAAGAAATGATGCAACTACAAAATGAGGAGTATGGATGTCAAAGAAGACACTATGTCAAAAAACGAGTTTGTCCAACTACAATAGAGACCGTGCAACTAGAATCTTATACAACTCTTAATAAAGGTCCTATCTTTTCCTCAAAATCCTCTCCTTGTTTTATAATAGATGTCTACTTGGGACCTAAAAATCACAAAACATTTGTCTTACTAGATTCAAGAGTCTCAATGTGTTTTTTAGATAAAAAATTTGTTAAAAGTCATAGAATATCTTCAATACAAAAAATTAAATCCGTACATGTAGAATTCATAGATGGTTGCCTATTATCTTCTAGAGATATTACTCATAAAATCCTTCCTATAAACGTAACAATAGATGGTCATAATAATTGTATAATCTTTAATATAATTAAATCTCCTTCTAATCCAGCCATTTTAGGTTTATCATGACTATAAAAGTATAATCCTTGAATAAATTGGATTTCTCGTAGACTTGATTTTTTTTCAAAGCATTAATAAGAGTCCCATAAATCAAGTAACAAATCATAAGCTTAATATAATAAAATCCATATTTATAGGTGCAAAAACTTTTATGAATGAAATATAAAAAAAGATTATCTTTTGCTATCTATACTACATCCATTTCTGATGGTGGAAGGACTTCAAGTGGCATTCCAAGCCAATATCAAGATTATCAAGATATTTTTGAGAAAAAGAATGCAAACATTCTTCTAGAGTATTGTTTATATGATTGCTCAATTAATCTCAAAGAGGGAACTTAGCCTCCATTTGAATTGATCTACAGTCTATTCTAGAATGAATTGATTGAATTCAAGAAATACATTGATGAGAATTTGACCAAGAATTTTATATGCCATTCAAAATATCCAATAGGAGCTCCTATCTTATTTGTAAAGAAAAAAGATGGATTATTATGGATGTGTATAGATTATCAAGGATTCAACAAGATTACCATCAAAAATTGATATACTCTACTTCTGATATTTGGACTTCTTGATCAAGTAAATCAAGCTAAGATCTATACAAAAATAGATCTAAAAAGAGCATATAACTTAGTATGCATCAAAAAAGGTGATGAATAGAAGATTATATTTCAAACAAGATATGGGCATTTTGAATATAATGTCATGCCTTTCGGACTTACAAATGCACTAGCTACTTTTCAATATCTTATAAATGGCATATTTTTTGAATTTCTTGATGATTTTATTGTCTATTATTTAGACGATATTTTGTTCTACTCTAAGAATATAGAAGAATATGAACTTCATGCTGATCATATATTACAAAAACTTAGAGATACAAGGTTATATGCCAAGATGGAAAAGTGTGTATTTCACACTACTCAAATTGACTTCTTAGGATACATCATTTCAAATGCTGGATTCAAAATAAATCCAAAGAAAGTCCAGACAATCATGGATTGGAAGATTTTAAAAATAGTACAAGATGTGCAATGATTTTTGAGATTTATCAATTACTATTGAATCTTTATTAAGAATTTTTTATAAATTGCAGCCCCACTTATACGCTTAACTTGTAAAGACAAATTCGAGTGGAGCAAAGAAGCAGAAGCATCATTTGAGGCTTTGAAAACAACTTTTACTTTTACACCAATCTTGTATCATGTTGACTTTTCTAAGGCATATTTTATAGAAATAGATGCATTACACTTTGCTTTGGGGGCAATATTATCACAAATGGGAGCAGATGACAAACTCCAGCCAATAGTTTTTCACTCTAAGAAATTTTCAGTAACAAAAATCAACTACAAAATTCTTGATAAAGAACTTCTTGCAATTGTGGATTTTTTTAAAAAATAACATCATTATCTGGAAGGCGCTTCTAATCCAATCATTGTATATATGGATCACAAGAACCTCAAGTATTTTATGTCAATATGTGTATTGAATCGTCGTTAGACTTATTGGAGCATGTCTTTATCAAGATTCGAGTTTATTATCACCTATTGGTTAGAAAAAAAACAAGGTCTCTCTGATGCCCTTTCTGGACGTTCTTATCTCATACCAAAAGAAAATAATTTGACTTTTAATCAATAAAAAATGATCTTCTTCAAGCCACAGTAATTTCATCTTCAAGCAATGAAATCAACATTGATTATTGATTCAAATTTTGTCAAGCAAATCGAATCAAGTATGTCTTTAGATCCTCTTACCTATAAAATTAAGAATAATTCATCTAACTCTCATGATACTGCTAAGTTTGAATTTAAGAAGTATCTATTCTATTTTGAAGGCTAGCTATATATTTCAAAAGCATAGCACAACTACATGCTCTAGAAGCTCATCACAACCTCTCTACGGTAGGATATTTTGAATATAATAAGACTTTAGAGCTAGTATCAAGAGATTTTTGGTGGCCTCAAATATGGAAGGCTATTAAAGAATTTGTACAATCATGTGACATTTGTTCAAGATTAAAAACTCCTCGTCACCGACCTTACGGACCTCTCTAATCATTACGTATACTAGAATAATCTTGGTCTTTTATTTCCATAGATTTTTTGACCGATCTTCCAAAGTCAAGTTCATATGACTTTATATTTGTGATTGTAGATCGTTTTATCAAGATAATATATTTTGTACTGTGTACAAAATCTATTACAAGTGAAGAAACAACTAAATTCCTCTTTGATAATATCTACCACTATCATGGATTACCAAGGGATATTATATCAAATAAAAGAACACAATTTGTATCAAGATTTTGGAGGACTCTTTTTAAAATATTAAAAATGGATATAAAACTATCTTCAATTTTCCACCCTCAAATTGATGTACAAACAAAACGAGTAAATCAAGTTTTGGAGTAATATTTGAGATGTACCATCAATTATCATCAAGATGATTAGACAACTCTTTTGCGAATGGCACAGTTTGCTTAGAATAATTCGATACATTTGTCCATTCAACAAACTCCATTCTTTGTAAATTATAGTTATCATTTATAACTTGATACTTTTGACTTTTTAAAAGCTAATAATCCTTCAATAGAAGATTTGGCAAATCGATTATCAGAGTTATATGCAACAATGAAGGCACAATTAAAGAAAGTTTAAGAATGATAAAAAAATCAATGTAAATGTCTATTGCAAGGAACAACCTCAATTGCATATGGGCAATAAGATATAATTATTTCATCTTAATATCAAGACTATTTGCCCTTGCGATAAGCTAGATTATCATAGGCTTGGACCTTTTTTGATTTGTAAACAAATCAATCTAATTACTTATCAATTATGCCTACCAAAATCTATGAAGATCCATCTTGTATTCCACATGTCACTACTCAAGCCATACAAGACAGTGGATATACAAGGAAGAAGACAAATGCCACTGCCTCCTATAGAAATAGACAACAATGAAGAATTTGAGATAGAAGAGATTTTAGATTCAAGGTGGCATCGAAATCTACTAGAATATCTTGTATATGATATTAATAAACGTACATGGGAGCCATGCAGGAATCTTGCAAACGAATCAACAAAAGTCAATGCATTTCATCGATGACATTTGTCAACATCAAGATAAAGAGTCAAGAAAATCTTTATTATAAAGCAATAGAGGTTCTATAGAAGTTTCATTCTATCTTGTATCATTGTTTGCTATTTCTTTGAATTTGTTTATACTAAAAAGATAGAGGATCAACAACCAAAAAATTCAGCTTAAGAACCATCATTTGCTGACTTATCAAATGAGACATTATGACTATCACAACCTTCAAGATGATGGAATAGAGATGAAGATCCTAAAAAACGACATGTTCTTCTTTGGATTGATGGCAAAATACAATGTGTTTGGTATCATGACCTTGGAAGAGACTTTCAATATTTGGTGGTATTTTTAGAGGTAGGAACTATTTCTGATGGTATTCCAAATATTTTCTTTGAAAGAAGTTATGAAGGCCTCAACAATGATTAAATAATAGAGTGGTCCTATCGCCTTAATATGGGATATTATCAATGGCTAAAAGGACCTATCAACTACTTTTAAAACAAACACATATCAAAGTATGTGGCAAGCACAATTTGACGTATCTTGAATTTCCTCAACATGTAATCATTGCTCCTCGTGGAACTCGTCCCTAGAAGAGGGGATAATATTATGGATATAAGATTTATTCCAATAATTATCTAATTAATATAAATTGATAGAAGCAGATAAAATAAATTAATTTGATAATATTTTATAGAGAAGCTTCCTAGAAGCTTTATAAACGTGGAATCACCTTTATACAAGTATATAGGTAATTGATAGGTTAGAAACTTAGTCAACAAGCTAGCCACATAATACACATGTTGGTAGCTTGTAGAACAAGTTAAGTACATGGCACATATGTAGGAAACTTGTTTTACAAGTTTGACATATGTCTTACAAATTAGACACGTGTTGAAGGTCCTATGAAACATCGCCACATAATTCTTAGATAAATAGTATATTGTTACAGACATAAGATTTATTCTAATAATTATCAAATTAATATAAATCAAAAGAAGTAGATAAAATAAGTTGATTTGATAAGATTTGATAGAAAAGCTTCCTACAAGCTTCATAGACGCAGAATCACCTTTATACATGTCTATAGGTGATTGGTAGGTTAGAAACTTCGTCAACAAGCTAGCCACATGGAGCACATGTTGGTAGCTTGTGGAATAAGCTAGCCATGTGTCACACATATTGATAGCTTGCAAAACAAGCCAAGTACGTGGCACACATGTAGGAAAATTTTTCGTGCAAGTTTGACAAGTGTCTTGCAAATTAGACACATGTAGAAGGTCCTATAGAATACCACCACATAGTTCTTAATTAGAGAGTATTTATAAAGGCAAGAATGAAGCCTTCTTCACTCTTGTCAATTTCTTTCTTGCTTCTAGTCCAGATTCAAGAATCTATAATTTTCTTGTCTTGTGACAATAGCCATTCTAGTTTCTTTTAATATACATACTTTCTTATTTCTATTTTGTTATACTTCTTAATAGAATTTTCATATGTTTATTTGCTTTCATCGAATTCTTATCCTTGATAGATTCATAAGAATATATATACAATATTAGAGCTTTGTCTTTTCTTGATTAAGAGTAGATTATCCCTTTCTCTTAATAAGACATAAGTATATTAGAAGTTGTGGAGTACCTACTTCTAAATTAATATTGTTTCTAGAATTTTTTTCTTTTGAGTGTATTATTTTGTATTTCTTAAAGTGAGAATAGATACCTTCTTTTCTATTGTATTATCATGGCAGAGCTTGCGGAAATGAAGAGTGCAATGGTACAAATGTAAAAACAAATGAGAGAGCTAATGCTTGCAATGCATCATTTTAATTTACCACCACAAGGAGCAACAAGATTAACAGAAAGTGAAGATATAGAGATGGTTGGAGCTGTGTCAATATCTACACCAAACCATACTACATCACCTGTGATGGAGCACCGTTCAAATATTAAAGAATCAAAAATTAGTTTGCTTGAGAAGTTTGATGGCTTAGGATCTAAATTTTGAGGATTCGTTAATCAGGTATAATTAGTGATTGAACTTCAACCTCAAAGTTATCCTATCCAAGGATTTCAAGTTAGGTTTATTGGAATGTTACTTTTGAATTTTGCTTTATCATGGTTTTTATCTTTTTTTGAACGATGTGATCCAATATTGGATAATTTGGAGGTATTTTTAGTAGAATTTTGGTCTATATATGGAGAAATGATCACGATCATGTTGCATGACAATTTCGTCTTATGATAGACAATTGATCGATTATCGTTATCTGACTTCCTTGATTTTGACAACTGAGTGGCCGATATAGTAGGATGATGTTAGCGACTTATAAAGTCAATTCTCCCAACGTTATTATTCAATGGCAACATCAACATCCTCACAAAACGTACATTCGGAAGTAGAAGACATGCAAATTGATGCGGTACGTTTTAAACCTCTTACTGAACAAGAAAAGATTCGGCGTCATCAAAGAGGATTATGTTTATATTATGGAAAACCTAAGCACACTGCTTAACATTATCCAAAGAAATGATACAACTACAAAATGAGGAGTACGGCTATCAAAGAAGACAACATGTCGGAAAACAAATTTGTCCAACTACAATAGGGACCGTTGTCATACTGCATTTACGTGCAGTGTATAAAAATATTAAAAATCTTGTATCTATTGTTAATATATGTGTGAGTACTAGAGGTTATTTTAGAAGATATTATAAGGAGAGGATTTATTATAGCCACTTAGTTAATAAATTAAGATGGCTATTTGTTTTGTTCCTATCTTATTTATATCCTAGAATAGACTCTTTTGTAATTAGAAGAAAGGTAAAGGTTGTTTTACCTTTCTTGTTGACTTTTGAGGTAGAATGGACCTTATGAAGGGTAAGAAAGAAGAGCATGGGGTGAATAAGGCCCATCCAATAGGATTTGGCTGCCCATGTGGGCGTCTCATAGTCTAATATGGAAAGAAAGGGAGATATACTCCTCTTGCTAGACCGAGAGGAGAGGCAGTTTTGAGTGGTGAACTTTAGAGAGAGATAGCTCCGTGGATATAGAAGCGTTTGTAATGAAAATTGGTGGGTGTGTTCTTCAAGTTGTGAGGATTTTAGAACCTACTCACTTGCTTGTTTTGGAGTTGTGAGCAAACAATTATGCTTGTTTTAGTAGAGTAGATTTTGCTGCCACCTGATGAAGAGGGGTAGAAATTTCGAGCTGCTACTGCAAGTTTGATTTCGACTCTTTCTTAATGAAATTTATAGGGAGTGTGGAAAATCGTGCTAGCTTTCTATCAAGACATCTCTTGTAACATTTGGAATTGGAGAGCAAAAGTTGTGAGCTTGAGAGTGGGAAAGGGTTTGCTGCCACCTGACGAAGAAGGGTAGAGACTTTGTTCAACCACCCAAGTCGGACAGTCTCTTCAATCCTTTTGATATTTTAGGTGCTTATAGTAACTTGTGTAAGCTTTCCATAAAAACAAAAATCAATACATTTAGAGCTTTGATGAGAGTTTTATGAGCCGTGAAGTGTCAAAGAGGGCAAATTGTTGCTAGGGTTTGAAGAGTAGAATCAGTTAGCTACAAAATCTGGAGTTTGAGAGGCATGGATGCGAAATTTTAGAATAAGTTAGATGATGGAGTGAGCTTTCTAAAAAGCTATTGCATGTCCAATTTGGAGAAGGGAAGTGATCACAACAAAGTCTGAAGTGAAGAAGAGCTTTGCTGCCTTTGCATTTGCTTGGAAATTTTAGCGCCTACTTCTTTTAGCCATAACTTTTAAATGGTAAGGTTATCTATTTGTGAAATTTTGATATGTTTTACAATGGATTATTGGCTTTCTATAGGCTATAAGCACGCTTGATTCGACCTTTGGATGAGTTTTTAGTGATTTATTTAATTTCAGCTTGTTATATAACTTGTATTCCTCATATGCGGTTGTATTTTGAGGTATACTTGAATACATATATACTTTGCTTATACCTTTTATACAAGTATATATACTTATATTTATATCAAGTATTTATATAAGTATTTTACAAGTATTATACATAATATTTGTACAAGTATTATATCAAGGATTATATATTATTTTATATAAGTATTTATACAAGTATTATACCAAGGATTATATAAGTATTTATAAAAGTATTATTCAAGGATTTATATTTTATATTTGTACAAGTCTTGTACAAATATAATACAAGTATAATTTGAAAACTTGAACAAATATTATCACAGTATAGAAACATCTTTATAGCGGCTTCTCTCGTATTCATAACTGGTTTTAATAGCTTATTTAGAGGCCGGCGTTTCGAGCAAATTCTCTCTCTAGACACGTTGTGCGTATTGCAATTAACTACGATTATGTAAAATCCGTTCAACGTATAATATACTATAGATTTAGATATATATTAGAATGATTAGTAAAATAAATTAAAAGGGGTTGGTGTAAGAAAATTTATTTTAGATTTTTACTTAGTTTGGTTATGGCTTTTAAATTATATAGAACCTAAATATTTAGTATAAAGCCTTGAGAGGCAAATGGAGTCCAAAGAAGAAGAATTAAACTACTAAGAGGCCTATTTGGAAGGATGAAGATAAAATGAGGATGAATGAAGACAAGGGATAAAGTTCTTCATTCCTATTGGTTAATGGTCATGCCCAATAGGCTTTGAGGAGGCTGCTTGCAATAAGAATAAGGATTTTAGAGACTTCAAGGAGGCCATTGAAAAATAAGAGACCAAGTTAGAAAGTTTGTTTTTTGGATTATAATTTTGGTCTAAAAATTAAAAAATTTGGAATTTTTATGAGAGAACGGTAGGCGCTTGAAGTTAAGGTGTGCAAATTGTATCTATTGTCACAATTTTGAAGATTGAAGGAGTTGTACGAAAGCTTTTGGAAATCGAGAGGTGCAATTGGAGAGGAGATTTTAAGATCTACATCTAATGAGGAAGAATTATTACATTTGGAGTCCTAAAGAAAGAGTTATTGGGAGTGAAAGACAGTAGATTGAATTCCAAGGTAGTAGTAGGCCGTTCAGTTTATAGTGTGGATTTTGCCATATCTTGAGTTTTTGAATGAATTTTTGTGTAAAAATTTCTAAAAAGGTGAATATTTTTGCTACAAAGCTATACATCAAAGTTTCCTAGTATTTAGACATTGGATTTGTGAGATATGAAGAATTTATTACACTCATGTTTGTAAACAAGGGTTTGAAATTACTTTCAAGGTCTTTATGATATCTATAGATCGATAAACAATCAATGGTTGAAACTTGTTGTATTAGTTGTTAAGAGCACATCAGTATTTTATGTGAAATTTAAATAAAATTGAATGGTTAGATTAAGAGTTATAGATTGATGAAGTTTAGAAAAAATTCCCATCCTACGGATGAATGAGGGTTTAGAATATTTTGTTATAATTTGAATGTTTTTTTTGTGAAATAATACTTATGTATTGGATGTAATAGCCCTAAAATAAATAATTTTATAAAATTTTGAGGGTTTTATTATTTTGGATCTTGGTTGAGTATTTAATTGCAGCCAGAAGCCCAGCGCTTTCTTGAGGCAAATTCTCTCTACCACGACACCATGTAGCTGGAACCTTGTACAATTCCTAGTGAAGGTCCTCTTCTCTTCTCTGAACCTTCTTCTTGTTTTATAATAGCTTTATATTTAGGACCAAAAAACTACAGAGCCTCTCTCTTATTAGATTTAGGAGCCTCAGCATGCTTTCTAGATGAACAATTTGTTAAGAATCGTAAAATACCTATAGTACAAAAAACTAAACCTACACATGTAGAAATTATAGATAGTCTCCCATTGTCTTCTAGAGATGTCACTTATAAAATCCATCTTATAAAAATAACAATAGATGGTGATAATAACTACGTAACCTTTAACATAATTAAATCTCCATCTAATCTAATTATTTTAGGTTTATCATGGGTAAAAAAATATAATTCTCAAATAGATTGGAATTCTCATAGACTTGATTTTTTTTCAGAATATTATTAAATATCTTGTCAATCAAGTAAAAAGCTATAAGTCTAGTTTAGTGAAATCCATACTTATAGGTGCAAATACCTTTATACACATAGCAAAAAAAGGATCAATTTTTGTTATTTATGCCACACCCGTTTCTAATGGTAGAAAGACTTTAAGTGGCATTCCAAGCCAATATCTACATTATCATGATGTTTTTGAGAAAAAAAATGCAGATATTTTTCTGGAGTACCGTCCATATGATTGTTCAATTGACCTCAAGGAAGGAACTCAGCCACCATTTGGACCAATCTACAGTTTATTACAAGATGAGTTGGTTGAACTTATGGTATATATTGACAAGAATTTGGCCAAGAATTTCATACACCATTCTAAATCTCTAGCAGGAGATCCAATTCTAATTGTGAAGAAAAAAGATGGATTATTGTGGATATGTATTGACTATCAAGGACTGAACAAGATTACAATCAAAAATAGATATCCATTATCTTTGATATTAAGACTCCTTGACCAATTAAATCAAGCTAAGATCTGTACAAAAATAGATCTAAAAGGAACATACAATCTAGTACACATCAAAGAAGGAGATGAAAGAAAAATTGCGTTTTGGACCAGGTACGGATATTTTGAATATAATGTCATGCCTTCTAGACTTATGAATGCACCAGCTACTTTTCAACATTTCATGAATGATATTTTTTGTGAGTTCTTAGACAATTTTGTTGTCTGCTACCTAGACGATATTTTAATCTATTCTAAGAATGTAGAAGAACATGAAGTACATGTTTGTCAGGTATTACAAAAACTTAGAGATGCAGGATTGTACGCCAAGATGGAAAAGTATGTATTTCACACTATTTAAATTGATTTCTTAGGATACATCATTTCAAATGATGGTCTCATGATAGATTCTAAGAAAGTCTAGACAATCATGAATTAGAAGATTCCAAAGACGGTAAGAGATGTCCAATGCTTTTTGGAATTTGCCAATTATTATTGAATCTTCATCAAAGACTTCTCTCAAGTTGCAGCTCTATTTACACATTTGACCTGTAAAGATAGATTCTAATGGAATCAAGAAGCGAAAGCAATATTTGAAGCTCTGAAGACATCATTTATTTCTATACCAATCTTATATCATGTTAATTTTTTTTAGGCATTTTTTATGAAAACAGATGCATCAGACTTTGCCTTGGGTGTGGTTTTATTACAAATGGGAACAAATGACAAACTTCATCTAATAGCTTTTCATTCAAGAAAATTTTCAATAATCAAGATGAATTATGACATCCACAATAAAGAACTTCTTGTAATTCTGGATTCTTTTTAAGAATGGTGTCATTATCTAGAAGGTGCTTCCAGTCCAATCAATATATATACAAATCACAAGAACCTTGAGTATTTTATGCCGGCACGTGTGTTGAATCATTGTCAAGCTTGTTGGAATATATCTTCATCAAGATTTGAATTCATTATCACTTATCGCCTAAAAAAAGAATAAGATTTATCCAATGTCCTTTCTAGACGTTTCTATTTTACACCAAAAGAAGGAGATGTAACTTTTGAGCAACAAAGAATGGCCCTCTTGAAACCAGAGTAATTTCATCTTTGAGCAATGAAATCAATATTGATTATTGATTCAACTTTTCTCAAGCAAATTCAGTCAAGTATGTCCTTAGATCCTCTTGTTCATGATATCAAGAATAATTCTTCCAAGATTCATGATTCTTTTAAATTGGAATTCAAGAATAACCTATTATATTTCAAAAGATGCTTATATGTTCTAGAAAGAGAAGTACGTTTACGTGTTCTTCAAGTACGTTATGATTTTCCAACGACAGGACATTTTGGATACAACAAGACTTTGGAACTTATATGAAGAGATTTTTGGTGGCCTCAAATGTGGAAGGCAGTCAAAGACATTATACAATCATGTAATATTTGCTCAAGATCAAAGACTCTTTGTCATCGACCTTTTGGGCTTCTTCAGCCATTACCTATTCTAGAACAATCATGGTCTTCTATTTCTATGGATTTCATCACAAATCTTCTAAGCTCAAGATCTTATGACTCTATATTTACGATAGTAGATTGGTTCATCAAGATGGCACATTCTGAACAAATCAATCTAGTTGCATATCGATTATACCTATCGGAGTCGATAAAAATCCATCTGATATTCCACGTATCACTACTCAAGCCATATAAGATAATGGATATACAAAAAAGAAGACAAATGCCACCGCCTCTTATAGAAGTGGACAATGATGAAGAATTCAAGGTTGAAGAGATTTTAGATTCAAAATGGCGCCAAAATCGACTAGAATATCTTGTGTATTGGCGCGGATACAATATTAGTGAATACATATGGGAGCCATCTAAGAATCTAGGAAATGCATCAATAAAAGTAAATACATTTCATTGACGACATCTGTCAAAACTAAGATAAAAAAATCAAGAAAATCTTTACTATAAAGCAAAGTAGGTTCTATAGAGGTTTCATCCTACCTTGTATCATTGTTTGTTATTTCCTTAGATTTGTTCGTGCTAAAGAGATGGAGGATCAACAACTAGCGAATTCAAGAGCCATCATTTGCTGATTTATCAGATGAGACATTACGACTATTACAACCTTCAAGATGACGAAATAGAGATGAAGACCCTCAAAAATAACATGTCCTTCCTTAGATTGATGGCAAAATACAATGTTGTCGTATGATGTGGTCTTCTATTTGGGAATACAGTGGATACCTGGTTGTGGAGAGTTTATTTGAAACTTGATGGCAAAAATCCAACAAGTGAACTGTCCTTAATAAAAAAGACAAATAATACAAAAATCTCACAAAAAAAAAGTTATATATATAAATCCTCATATATTCAAGTAAGTTTGTACAAAAAGAGTTCAAATTTCTATAAAAATCCTTCAAAACTTTATTCATCCTCAAAGACTTATTTCTTATTAAACTTTAGAGTCCAATAACTCTTGATCTTACTATTTAGTTCCTATAAAATTTAGTTTAAAGTGTAGATAATTTTCTTAAATTTCATCATTAGAAAGAATCAACCATAAATTCGTTTCCAATTGTCTGATATCTCAAAACCCCTAGCAGGTGCTTAAAACCCTAGCTCAGAGACACTTGAGCACTATTTTTCTTATATCTCACAAACCAAAAACTCTAATGTCACAAATTTTTTGCACATAGTCTTGTGACATAAACATATACATTCTTGAAAATTTTGAGCTAAAAAGCTATCAAATTGCCTATGATATAGCTCAAAATGTAACCACTATATAAGCAGGTCACTTACTACCCTTAAGTTTGTAAGCATTGACTTCAACTCTCAATATCTCCTTCATGCTAGCTTAAATTTTATCAAGCCGTACATAAAAAGTATAGCCGTAAAAGTGCTTTCTCCAACCGTAATCGCCGATCCTTGATTGCTCTTTATATGCGCGAGTTATACCCAAAAGAGTGACAGTAGGTCCAAAATCAACACCTTAACTTTGAGCGCCTATACCTTCTTCATAAAAAGTGCAAATCACACAAAATTTGTACCTAAATCAGATCCAAAAACCTAAACCTTATGATCCTAGCCTCTGATGTTCGACTCTCTTCCAAAAAAAAAACCCTAACTCCTAATAAACCCTCGAGCAGCCTCCTTGAAGTCCATTGGACATGATTTTTAGCCAATTAGAATAGAGATTTCTATCATCCACCTCTATTCATCCACATGGATCGTCAAACTACCCTTTTTACACTAAAAATCCTTTTCTAACCCTTCTTCTTATAAGATTTACATACTTGGTGCTTTAAACACCAAATAAAAGAAATAAATAAGATCTTAAGGATCGAAAATGTCTAACATAGGTGACTTAAGATATATACAAGTTACTATCAATATAAAATTAACTTCAAAAGTCACTACTAAAAAGAAAATAAGGTTGTATAAATCTTAATAATAATCCTTTTAATAAATGTTTTTTAAACTAGCAACCTAACCACATCCTATAACCAATAAAAGTCCACTAATATGACTCTCATTTAGCTATGTAATAAGTTATACATTAAATATATATGTACAATTTTTTCACATAGTAGCCAAACCACAACATGATAATGTATTTGGTATCACGACCTTAGAAGAGACTCCTGATGTTTGGTGATATTTTTAGAGGTAGAAACTACTCTTGATGGTGTTTCTAATATTTTCTTTGAAGAGAGTTATGAAGGCCTTAACAATAATCAAATAACAAAGTAGTCTTCTTGCTTTGATATGAGACATTATCGATGGCTGAAAGAACTTATCAACTACCTTCAAAAAGAACAAAGATCAAAGTATGTGCCAAGCACAATTCGACGTATCTTGGACTTCCTCAACATATAATCACCGTTCCTCGTGGAACTTGTCCCTAGAAGAGGGGATAATGTCACAGACATAAGATTTATTTCAATAATTATCTAAGTAATATAGACCAATAGAAGTAGGTAAAATAAATTGATTTGATAATATTTGATAGAGTAGCTTCCTAGAAGCTTCATAGATGCGGAATCACCTTACATGTATATAGGTGATTGGTAGATTAGAAACTTGGTCAACAAGCTAGTCACATGGCGCACATGTTGGTAACTTGTGAAACAAATTAGCCATGTGTCACATATGTTGATAGATTGCGGAACAAGCCAAGTATGTGGCACACATGTGGAAAACTTGTCGTGCAAGTTTGACACGTATCTTGCAAATTAGACACGTATTCGAGGTCCTATAGAATACCGCCATGTAACTTTTAATTAGATAATATTTATAAAGACAAGAATGAAACTTTTTTCACTCTTGTCAATTCTTTTCTTACTTCTAATCTAGTTCAAGAGTCTCATGTATTTTCTAATCTTTGGCAATAACCATTCTAGTTTCTTCTTGAATATACATATTTCTTTATTTCTATCTTATTTTTTTCCTTTGATATAATTTTTATTAATTTATGCATCTGTTTTAATTTGTATCATTAATAGGTTGCAATAAAATCTTAGAATAATATAAAGAATATTAAGTTAGATATAAAAAGAAGAATATTAATATATTATCAAAAGATTAGTCTTATGATTGCAAAATTAATCACAAAAAAAAAATTCAACTACTATTTATAATAATATTAAAATTAATAAAAAATAATATTATTATTCTAATATAATATATTATTAAAAATATTACAAATAATTTTATTCAATAATTAAGATTTCTTTTAAGTGTGTTAATCTTCTTTAAGAAAGAAAAAGAAAGATCTATATAAATGAATGTAGATTATTGTAAATTCAATAAATTCACTATCAAAAATAATTATCCTTTATATTTAATATTAGGACTTTTTAATTAATTGAATGAAGTTTAGATCTATACTAAGATAGATTTACAAAGAGCCTATAATATAATACATATTAAAAAAAAAGATGAATATAAAACAACATTTTAAATTAAATATATTTATTTTGATTGTAATATTATTACTTTTAGACTTATAAATACATTCCAACATTTGAAGAATGATATATTTTGTGAATTATTAAATAATTTTGTTGTGTTTTATTTGAATAAAGTTCTAATTATTACAAGAACATAAAAAATTATTATCAACATATTTGTTTTATTTTAAAAAATCTTAAAGATATAAGACTATATGCTAAGATAAAAAAAATTATATATTTCATACAATTAAAATGGAATTTTTAGAATATTCCATCTTAAGTGATTATTTGTAAATAGATTTTAAATAGATATAAAATATTAAAAATTCTAAAATTTTAAAAATTCTTTATAATATTTAATATTTTTTAAAATTATAAACTATTATAAAATATTTATCAAGAATTTCTCTCAAGTTGTTACTTAATTTATATAAACAACTTACAATTGTAAATTGAAATAGAACAATGTAAAAATGAGATTTTAAAGTTTAAAAATAGTTTTATTTTAATTCTTTTTTAGTGATATTAAGATTTTTTAAAATAATTTTTTATAGAAATAAAAGCATTGCACTTTATATTAGATATTTTTTTATCACAAATAAATGTAAATGATATACTTCATTCTATTACTTTTTATTTTTAAAAAATCTCAATAGTTGGAATTTATTATAAAATTTATAACAAAGATCTTCTTATTATTATATATTCATATTAAGAATGGCATTAATACCTAGAAGATGCATCCAATTTAATTATAGTTTATACTAATGACAAAAATCTTAAATATTTTATATTAACATAAGTCAAAAATTGTTGCCAAACTAATAAGAATATGTATTTAATATTACATATCATCTTAGAAAACAACAAGGCTTATAAGATTCTTTGCTTAAACATTTTTATCTCTTTACATATATTTAATAATAGACCATTCTTATAAAAACAAAGCAATTGAATCTTTGTACTATTAAATCTAACTGATACTACTTTCTTTGATGAAGTATGTTCAGGTATGTTAATACACCTTCTTATCTTAGATTTCAAAAAAATCTTTATAATGACTCTAATAAATTTAATTTCAAGAACCTTTTTCTATTAAGAAAGGCATTTATATGTTTACGAAGGTCAAGCATGATTATGTGTACTTCAAAACTTTGTAACAATAAGATATTACCCTAAAGCAAGACAGAAAATCTGCAGAAACAAGGGCACCGACCTACCCAAAACCAGAAGATGATCGCTTATGATACAGTGTGTGCTAACGAAGTTAGCAACATAACAGAACTGACCTCGTTTAACAATTTTGATAACCAAAGTACAATGCAGTATTATTCCAATGGGTGGAAATCAAGAGGGTGAAAGTAACTCCAGGTGTTTGTACCCACAAACCTTGGCCGGGCATGAAAAAAGATCAAGAGGTTACCATCCTGCGCTGGCTTCACTTCTGTAGACTCTCTGAATCCAGACTCCGGAACTCGATATAGCCGCACAATTCTCCAGACCACTGGTTGCTGCATCACCCAAACTAATTGCAGGACAGCCTTTTAATTTCAGTAGCTTCTTACCTAAAGCTTTTTGGAGCGATGATCTCTCTACAAAAGATATAACAAGAAAAAGTCGAACCCAATTTGAAGTGAAACGTTTGAGGTGGGGAAAAACCATTTTCCTCCTTTCCAAGACATACATCATTTTGCTGTCAGAGAGTGAGAGAGCTCCAAACAACGGAACTAGAGTCTTACATGTGCTTTTTTAGATCAGTTGAAATCGGCCTCAGGCTCCTGCACCTGGAGCCGCTTCGTTTCTGCTCTAGAGGTGGAAGGGTGCGGTTCGTTCAATTTAAATATTTGTTCATGGAGCCGGAACCCATGATGATGAGAACGTAAGAGAATTGCCCTTCCACAACAAAGACTGGGTGCTGGTTTCTTCATCGTTCTTCATTCCCCATCCTGTGTTGTGATGGTCCACAACATCTTGCAATTGCGATTTCACATCTTCGCTGACCGGCACAATCCTAAAGCGAAGTTTGTTCATTCGTCGAAGCCACTGTTTCTTGGAGTCCAAACGGTTTAAGCGATTCAAACCTTCACAAGCAACAATGTTTTCAATTTTTTTGCCCACGTTCCTCTCATGTTCTAGACGTTCAGAATTTTCTGAAGGCCAGATAGTGGCTAAGAAGTCGAAAGGCATCCACTCGTAAGCGTAGGACTGCTCTACGCGTTTGACGAAGCTGGACGAAGATGTGTCACAGTCTTCTTCATATAATGTGATAATGGTGGGATTGAGACAGCGGATCAAATGCAGGAACTTGTCGCGAGGGCAAAGAGATTGAGGAGCTCCATATTGCTGAGACTCTCCGCAGCTTGATCCACCTGTTGACTCCTCTGATAGGTGATGCATTCTGAGAGAAAGGTTCACTCCCAAAACATCTCCTTCCCGTAGTCTTAAGTCGGAGGAAGAGAGATTTGCCAAGGGCTGTGACAGGACATTGAAATCGAAGGGCACATTCCTCAACCTGGCGTATTTTGAGAGACGTTGGCCGATTTCTTCGTAGGTGGTCTGCAACCTTGGGGGAGTGGGCACAGATGAACTCAAGAGAGTGAGTCGAAATCTGCTTGGTGGGCCGTGCTCGCGATCAGATAGTGCTTCGATAAAAGTGGGCCATTGCATCCCGTGCGTGGTGCTGAAATCGAGGATGTGGATCTGTTCCATGCCTTCGAAGGCTTCCAACAATGCACCGTTTGAAGCTGTGTAACCGAAGCGAAAGTATGGAGTCAAATCAACTAGCCGCGTGAGCTCAGTGAGACTATACCTCCGCTCTGTCCACTGTACTTCTGTGAATGCGACAAACCCTCCCATAAGTACCTCGCAATTAGTGCAACACATGTGCAACGCAGAATGCTGTGAATACTCATTCATTTGTTACTATCCAAATTGATCCTTGGCTACATTAGCTTGTTCACACCACATCCAGCATTCACCACCTATACATGTGTGAGGTTATTGTTAAAACATTAATGACCTTGTACATATTTTCCTAGCACCGACATCTTCCATAATACCAGCTGATCATTACTAGTCACATTTTTCAACTGCGTAATCCAAGTCATGTTCAGTACACTATTATGGTTAATTTATTTTGAAAAACGCAAGTCAAGTGCTAGCAGGAACAATGTCTTTTCTAACTGGTAAGCTCGGCTGTTGGAAAGGACCAAGTTTCTACTAGTATACGCAGCTCGACGGTATCTGCATGCATGCATGAAGTAACATTCAGATAAAAATTGACTCTGTGGCAGCTAATTTGAGCATCGTCAGTACTAGTATGAAATGCGGTGACCAAGGATAAGTGATTCTATTTTACGATTGATGAGACTGAAATGGTTGACACGAACTTACCATGAGAATTCGTGATTTCAGATGAAGAGGCTAAGTTTGAAACGTCTAGCATGGAGCTACGTCTGCGTAGAAGGGCTTTCAGAAAGTACGCAGTTGCTCGCTCGCTGGGCTCCCCATGAATCGATGATACTTTCTTCAGAGCAGAAACGGCTTGTTCGACAACGCTGGAATTGTTTTGCTGAATCGCTGTAGCGCAGATGAGCAAGAGTTGCTCTGGGGTCATCCCTTCCAGAACAAAATTACTCATCCCACACGACTCCTGCAGACAGAACTATTAATTTTAACTTGGCCAAGTGTGTGAAAGGTCGTCATGCGTTCATATCTGTAAAATTCAGATGGAATTCGTGTACTTATCCCGACTTGGTGAATGCAAAAGAAAAGAGGGAGAATTAGTAGGTGACGATCCCGGGTAAAGTACACGGGGAGAACTGTCATCTGTTTACTTTTCAGCATTTACCCGAGGAAAGTGCGTAGACTTCCTATGGTCAATAGCGGCCTTCAGCGTGCAGCAGTGTAATGCAAGCGTGCCCGGTTAAATACCAGCAACTATTAGTTCAAAGGTATGTGTAGATGACGTAAACTAGTACCCATAACCAGCTTCAAGGGTTGGACTAATTTATCAATGTAGTTAAGTCACCCCTACATCTGAATAAGACATGAGTGAAAATGATCAGTGTAAAAATAGAGTAACACTGGATGAATCATAGGAACTCCAGAGATCTCACCTTCAGCATATGTTGCAGACGAGAACGTAAACTAGATCACTATATCACACTAGTTTTTACAAAAGCAGTAGATGCAGAAGACACTTTCGTTCGTTGATAAATTATTGTAAGGAACCTCATGTACATACTGTTTCTAAGTTCAATGCTAATATGTTGGAGACATACTGCTGAAATTTAGTGACCTCTTGGATCACTCAGAGAGACTTCTTGCATGAACAAAATTATATGAGTAATTGAATCCGACTAGATCTCACCGTTGTTACCGAACCAACGCTAAGTTGTCGTTGCTGTGAGTTCATAGATGACGAAGTACCACCTGAATGAGTGAGGCCTTCGGAGTTGCTGCTACTCACATTGTAAACGGTTGCTACAAGTTCCCTTTGAACTTAAATATGTTTCCCCCTGCATTGCATACCTCATGTCGAAGCTCAACACATCTAAGATGAGTATTTCAGTGGTTGCTGTCGGCTCTACTGTTCATTATGACACTATTTTACTGTTAAGGAGTCGGGATCCGTCATTTAAAAAACAAGAAGTGCCTCCACAGTAGGACTTTCATGCGATTCGACAGTTAGCATAAATTTCTTGAGGTTATCTTCAATGATAAAGTTGCGTAGATCCTGAATGACAAACCCATGGTGCAATGTGAACTGACTAATGCAGAGAGCATAACATCACACAAGGTACGTACTTGTAATATCAATTGAAACTTATAGCACATCTGTCAGTTTGACCCTCTACTGATTACACATTTGTGCTGTGTTGATCATCAAGATGACTTTCAAGTGCCAATTTGAAATTCACAAATCGTACAACATGACATGAACAGTACCTTAAAAGTGTTGGGTGGAGAGCGCTCTGATGGTTATTGGCATCGATGTCCCAAACCGTTGCGCCTGTGCAAGGATATGATTTAGCCTAACTTTTATTTCGACAGGGTGGAGTAAGTGGCAAGAAAGCCTGTTTACATATCTGAGGATCCGCAAACTCCGTTCACAATCTGCCTCATGTGTGTCAGTACCAAACTGGAGTTTGATTACAGTTATCCTTCTACCAGTTCTTTCACGCATAATCCACCACTGCTGCCTGCGACAGACTAGGAGGAGACTCGTTCCAATCTACTAGACGTCACTTCAGTGACAGAATTTGTCTGATCAGCAGAAAATGAGACAAAAAGAAATTGACATTAACTGTATTAGTTTCGGACTGCTTCCTTGATAAGTTATCTCCACTTCAATGTAATTTTGATCACCAGAGGGGTAGGACTTATGGAGGGAAGAATATTAAAGGAAGCGGAACGTGAACAAACCGAGGCTGCCCGTTATCCTTGTCTTCGTGTCCAATCATCCTTCATCATTTTCCTGTTGAGTCTTCACCTTATCACATTGGGCAGAGTACTACACAGTAAAGCTTTTACTATCTTCACGTTGAGTTGTACTCTTTGATGCCGAAAGCCTGGCACCATCTCTGATTGGAGAATTTTCCGTCTTTCTTCAAACAAAACTTTACTACAGGACTGTGATCAGCCTGCTTGCATCATAATTGCACGCCTCGGTTGTGGCCGACAGCAATGAACCGTGCCGGTGACATGGATCAGAAAACCTTGGATATGCAAAGCTGAATGTTCAGAAAACAAGCTTGCGATCACTTGTCACGTAACCGCCGTAGAATGCTGAAACGATGACATTGTATAGTGTTAGATGCTTCCAATAAAAATGACATTACTTTATAAACTGTAAGAAACGTGTCGAAAATGACCCTTATTGAAGATAGAACATGTGCTGAACCCTTTGCTAGAGGCCGATGGCCATGGTGCGTGATTCTACAGCTTTGCGTAGTTGTTTGATTATAGTAAAATCCTTCCATTCGGTCCTAATTCGCACAATGAATTCTAAACGATCCATACGCAACACCCAGTATGTTCTTTGCACTGAAAGGAAGCCCTAAGGTTATGGTTAGAAAACTAAAAATGGCTTAGGAAAGCCACTAATTTCAGCCTTTACATGGGAGCACATTTGATCATATCACAGATTTTCTTCGTCCGTCGAGTGGGATCAGTGCCTCTCAGTTTTAATACAGATCGACGATCATCTGTTTCAAATTACGCACGGTGTAGATCTGAAGGAATCTAGTGTAAGTAAGCATGAAGGATTACTCATCCTTCAGTGTAAGAGAGTTTTAGAGATAGTTGTCATTGGTTCAGAAGGATGATCATGCTGAAGGTGTGAGATGCAGATCTTACATGCTAGTGACCTCTCTGAATGCGAGCTACATCCTTTAAAAACAAGGTCTCCACACAAGGTTCGCAAGATAATGTTGCAGAAGAGCAGCTGCAGATTTCTTCGGCTCAATGACCATAGAATTGACAGTTATGATCAGAAGCGGGTAGTGCTCAGAGGCAGTCAGCAATAAGCAGCGGCTCTACTTGGAATGCAACAACCCCCGGAGCGAATGAAGCACTTAAGTCTTGAGAAGAGACCCTGCAAAAATGTTGGAACTGTCCGATTCATGGGATTGCGGAAAACCTGTCCAACCAAGCATGAGAAGATGCAAATCTTTTTGTTCACCACTAAAAGACGGTCCAGCTCTGCCCAAACTTAGTGTCGCCTTCAGCCTATTTCTGATAACGCTACACAACCCAGAACACTCTAACACTGGATAAGAATCGCGATTCGGGACCCCATGTAAGCACCACTCTCTCATTATAGCAGATCTCACACTGGCTGATTTGATATCAAACATCAGTGATTGATTGCATGAACAGGCTAACCCAAACCCAACGATGATACACCTTCAGAAGTCACTGGTGCAATGATTCCTGCTAATCTTGATTCATATTCATCGAAGCCGCGGCTCTGACTGCATTGAAAAAATAAATAAAACGCCAGGAGAATTACAGAAGGAGACACAGCCTAAGAATCATATGAAAAGTACCGTCACTCAATAAGGTTCAAGCCTTGGACTGTGGCACTTTCCATGGAGCAAAAGGTGGTCGGCGCTGGCTTGGTTAGGTCGTGGTGGAGAGGCAGGCAGGATGAGCCTCGAGGTCCGGAGCGGCACCCACCTGCGCCATGTCCGGATTCGCGACAGAATACAAGCACGCTGGTCCAGGGAAAGGTCTAAATGCACCTACATGCTTGTATTGTTCCAGCATTCATACCCAGCCATTGAAAAGCTGATTCTTGGCTGGGATTACCAGGAATGGGAGAATGAACATGGCAACTCCAGGTTTGGTGATTGCGCGATCATGATACTCGACCTTACTATACTGCTGCTCTCATTGCACAAACAGACCTCAGCCATGCTGATCGTATTGGCCACTGCTACTTCTCTGGAGTCGCGGAGTTTTGGTAGAGATGATGACGCGGATGAGGAATTTGGTGTGCATCCCGACGTTGATTCGATGCACACAACTCCTGCTTGTGTAACTCAAATATATCATGATTAAGCAGTGCGTTGAAAATTCTTTATGTGTTTTTTTTTTTCTTTACAGGAAATTGCTGGAACTAGTGTGGAGCTGGCATTGAAGATTCCGAGCATCCAGCTTGAGAGCCACAATTTGAGCTCAAATCGGTTCAGTGCATCGTACGAAAGGACTGCACCAGCATTTATCGCCCATAAAATTAGACTTGTTGGCATGGATGATGACTGCCATTCTGTGGACTCTGGACTCAAGACGCAACTGAAGCAGGTTATCAACGTCTGGGTGTACCCAACCTCTTTGTTTCTTTCGGGGGCGGGATGGCGATCCACTGCACATCATTAGTACTCTAATTAAGGCTTCGGAATAAAAATGATACGTGGGAGTGGGAAAAACAGCACCCATTCATACGATACCCGAGCCTGGACGGCTGCCTTTACCAGTCACGTGGCAGGCTCTTTCACATCATGATATTCTAGTCCACAGAGCACACTGCCATTGTGATAGGGAGAGGCGTCCTACGTACTGCAGATTTAGTGGTGGAGAACGAATCTGCACATGCACCATAACCGAAGTTTACAGCTGGTCATGACGCAATCTCGGAGATCGTGCCATGCTTATTTCTGGCCGCTAACAACAATTGCTGCTCGTTCTTTGGTCAGGAACGAGGTCAGGGACCGAGTCGCAGTGAGTGGAAGCAGCAGCAGCACCAGCACCAGGTATAAGAGCATCTCCACCCGTGTCTCACTAACTGGGCGCGCCATTGGGCTTGCGATGGTAGGGTCTGCATGGTACACAATCTGGAGGCATGGGTTCTGTCACGTTGCGGGTTCTGTGCCCAGAGCCCACATCTTCAGCGATTATTAACGGTGAGACAGGAGTGGTGATTGGAGGATGCGATATGGCTTAGCTTGCCCCCACCATGCTGCAGTGTCCATCTGGCGAGCCCTGTACTTATTTTACAGTGCAAGCTTTACGTAGGGGGTAGTTGGTCCCGCCAATATGGTTTGGCCGTTTTTGGTTCGGCCTTGCCATAATTTTGGTTCGGCCTTGCCATAATTTCGGTTCGGCTCTTTAAAGTGATCCCCTGGAGTTCTGGGTGCAGATATAGGCCCATTTGATTCCAGTTGAGTTGTGGAGAGAAGCTATGTGCACAATGTGTACCCTTAGTTTGCCGGTCGTAGACAGGAAGATCTTGTGTCGTGATGGGTCCTTGTTGGTTTCTTGATGTTGCTGTAGTATTCTAGACTCTCGATGGAATCCGGTTCTGCTCAAACTTTAGATGCAGATAGAATCAGCCTTAAGTTAATTGGTTGTGATGAATTGCAAGTCATTGATTCAGATTGAACATGTTTTGATTCATGTTAGTACAATTGTTTTGAAAGTTAACTTATGTGTTTTGATTCATGTTAGTACGATTGTTTTGAAAGTTAATTTATGTGTTTTGATTCATGTTAGTAAGATTGTTTAGAAAGTTAACTTGTGTGTTTTGATTTGTGTTTTGGTGCAAGTGTAAGTTGTGGAAGATGAAGTGATTTGTCTGTAGTCGTGTGAGCAACTTTGATAGTTTTGTGAAGAAATGATTGTGAAAGATTGATAGATGATTTTATTTTTTATTTTTTTATATTTTTAAATTGTTAATTTTTTTTGTATTTCATATTTTAAAATTTTGTAAATATGGAATTTTAATTTGATACAAAAAAATTACCATTAGTTACATGAACTTTTTTGTATAATAGTTATATTTTTAATATTTGTTGAAGTTTAAATAAATGAATTCATAATTTTTTTTTGATATTTTTATTAGTATCTTTTGGTTTTGTTGCAATTTATAATGAAGTGTTATCAATCATTGTCACAAAAAGTACTGAAGAACTTGATGATATCAAAGATTATTTTCATGTAGAATAATAGATCTATATTTAAGTTATTGTATAAATGTAACGAAGGATAATGTATCACAGTTTACAGAAGAGTCATCACAATTATTGAAACTGAAATATAGATAAGAACAAAGGTATATAATCTTATATCATGGACCTTCATTCTTTTGAATCAGAATTTTTATGGATTTTTATGCAAGATTCACAATTCATGATGTTCCTGATTTGTTCAATTTTTCAACTGCAATGATGTTAGTAGTCATTCTTCCACCTCTCTACACTCTTCTCAGCTCAATCAGCTAATTGCACTCTTATCTTTCTTATCAGTTAGTTTCAAGCTTCATTCATGATCGAACTCATACTAATTTGTGTGTAATGTAGAACACTTTGTTCTCGACTGATTTGCTTTTGAGATTATTCAAGTCTTACAAATAGCACTATGAAATTATCCAGCTGGTTTTCTGGTCGCTCAAGTCTTGCACTTCTGCCTGTATTGCACATCTGCCTTCGTAGGTGTCCAAATGGATTTCAGTCACTTAAGTCCAGTATAAAGGCCTGTGAAGCTGTTCGGCCTGTTTTAAGATTACTCAAGTCTTGCTTAGAAGCTAGTGAAGGAGTCCAGTTGGTTTTCAGGTTACTACTAAGGTGTTCAGTTGGTTTTCAGAGTAATATGAGGGTGAACAGTTGGTTTTAAGTAAACTCAAGTCTTGCACACTATGTTCTATGTAGGTGTTCAGTTTCTTTCCAAGAGAGTGTGGGCTTCCGAAACTAGTGGCATTCTGATAGCGGTTCATGTTTCACGGGAATCATTTCCGTAAGCTTTACATCATCGGTCAAACGATCAATCCATTGTTGTCCAGCCGACCATATGACCTACTGCAGAATGAGTAAAGCAGGTGAAAGATTTGCAGAATCAAATCTCATCGAGCACGGAGATACTCATGAAGGCTCCATGAGTATCTCCATACTCAAAGTAGGTGTGTCCATACACTACTGGCCCTACATTATTGACTAGATTGATTGATTGATGGAGCCATTCACCGTAATTAGTGACGTTTACTCTGGCAGAATCCTTGCATTGTTTTGCGGTCTAATTTGAAATCTCCACCTGCTTCATTAATATAATTGTGTGAACACAATGAACGTGGCCCTAGCTGTCTGCATTTGATACCCTTTGCAAGGTTTCCTGCTGGACCCCGGGGTTTGCGCACCATTATCCGGCCGCCTTTGACGTAGTGAATGTTCTGATAGTAGCACAGCTTGACAATATTACGTGGGGGGTTCTGTGTGGTACCTGCTTCCCAACAGACAATGTTAGGACATGAGCGAGACAGGACGTGCCGTGCCGTGTCGTGCCGTCAGTAGATTGTTGTACGAACGTCTTGTGGGATCTGTAAATTTACTAATCTTCTCTGGAACGCAAATTTTCCAACCCATGAACCTTGATATTTTCTGGGACGATAGTATTGTAGCACGTGTGACGTTGACGGCAATGTGATGGCCTGGGCCCTGCAGCAAATACAGGGCATGAAGGAATGTGCCTGAAATTGTAGGGGTCTTGTGAGGGGGATTTGTAATGACCCCAGCTCGTTTCTTTGAATATGCTGAGTGTGTTGCCTGTGATTCTCTGCTGCGCGGTGATCGGTTTTGACTGAGTGGTGGGACTTTGCCACAATGCACGACTAAGTCATTGATGTGGTTTTTTGAATATTATCGAATTATTTGCAAGTTTAAATTTCTTTCAGCAGTTTTCTATTTACAAAGCAGTGTGTTTCCTGGCTTGGCTTAAGAGAATATGCGAAATTGTGACGGCATACTCAACTAATTAATCTGAAAAAGTAATTGAAGAGACGGAGCTTTGTTAACCTTCGAAGAGTTCTTAATTTTCATCAGTTGATATTGCAAAGTTTCCAAGTATTCCCCTGATGAGATGATGAGAAGACGACATATAATCCTAGGGGATTACTATTTTGATGGACTTGCAAGTTTCTCCTATCAAAAGCCTCCTATAATAATTCATTTAGTAAATTCTTTCTGAAAATGTCATATAATTTTGAAACTCCTAAATTGAGATCCTAGTCTAGACCATTTTCTTGAGTGTCTAAGTTATCATCAAGAGGATATCCAAAACCATTGTCCTGAAGACCATGGGTTGACAACAATGCAGTCCCCTTCAGAGCCTGCTTTTGAATGATGTACAGGCCCAGCACCCAATACTAACCAAATCCCATGAAAATCTGTGTTACCAACATCCAAATTGGCCCTAGTCTATTGGACAATGGCTGGTTAAACATGTGAATCCATAGTTAATATTGGAATTGCTGCAGTATCCCTTGTTTCAGGGATCTTCCACACTTAAAGACAACTAACAGGAAATTATACAGGAAATGGTAGAGGTCAACAGTTGGAAAGATGGGCTTTCAGCTAATTTTCTGTCTTGATTCTATTCATTTGATTTGTTTCAATATGTGGTTCATTGGCTTTCCTATAGCAAAGAGATGCACTCTTACAGCAACAAGATGATCTACAGTAGATGTCACAGGCTTGGCTGCATTAGACACTCTGGTTTGCATCAAACAACATGTTCAGTTTGAATGTAAAGTAGTACATGAGCATTATTAATATGGAATTCTCTACATGTTTAAAAACCCAATTGAGCTGCAATAGCTAGCTTCATGATTAAAAACCCAATTACCTACATTGCATGTCAACCTAAGTGGGATATTATGTTCATTTGTGTTTTCATTGTGCAGGTCAATGTTAATGCTCCACTGATTGCATGGAGTTAGAGATGGTGAGTACTTGTGTTTATTACAGCATTTGGTTCTCTCCAGTGTTCATTCAATATTTTATTGCAGCTCTACACAGCACCACAGCTCTAGATCTTGCCTGTTCAACAATGGAATTTTGAAAAGTAAACTAGCAGATAATTGGAAATCTAGATTGGGCTCAGTGGAAAATATGACATTCATTCAGTAGCTTTTACCAGAGCATGTCATCTTTGCATTTAGGGGAAGAAACCAAGATGTTCCAGGAAAAATATGAGATACTCACCACAGCTCAGAATGAGGTATGTCAAAATTACTGTTAAAATCTTATCCTAATTTGTTAGTCAAATTTAATGCAGGTAGAAAATATTCATACTCATATGCAGGTACCCATATCATTAGCTCTGGTTTTCTCATGAGCTCTGCAGGTTGCTGGTCAGGTTTTTTAGTTCTGGGAACAACTAGGTGAGTTTTAATATAGTAATGAAAAAAGCACATGATTTCTAACCACCTACTTTCAGTTTGATCAATTCTGAGTTATTTGGTTCATTTTGCTTGTGTTTTCTAGGTAGGTTTTGTGTAATAATTAGTCGTTAATGTTGGGGAAAAGTTTTCGTCACTGAAACATGTATCATGAATTTCTTGGTGTGAAATTTCTTCACAGCAAGTGCCAAGTGGCTGTTAATCAAGTTGAAGCAGTTAATAGTGATGATGCAGGACTTTTGAGGACTTATGTTGTATTTGATGTATTAAAAGTATTCTCTATTGAGGAATACACACACGGCTATTTTTAACCGGGTTGCATACATTCATAAGCTTTTATATAATCATGAAGTGAATTAAAATTATAAGTGGTCATAATGGAAGATACTCTGAAATGTTAAAATATCTCAAAATAGTATATATACATATATGCATGTAGGGTCTTTTTTAAAACACATAGAGTAAACAATTGTGTTCCATGTGGTATGTCATGTGTCCACCACATATAGATATTATTGAAGCATAATATTTTTTGTAAACTTTTTGTTCAATAATATGTACTAATAAAACACAAAATTACACATGAGTATAAAATAAGAAATAAAAAACTTAAAAGATAAACATCATAGTGTATTTTAAACATATTCTTCTTACAATTAAATTATACATGTAAAAGGATATGAGCGTGTAATCCAAATTCTAAGCAAATATGTATTTTTTGATCAATGTTAATATAAAGATACTGCAATTTATTAGAAAGAACCTTTAAACTAGTGATTAAAATTAAAATTGTTATATTTCTCAAATATCTACACAATTTTTCTTAGTTAATGATATTCATTTGCTAATAGAATTTTTTTTTAAACTTTATTGTCTATTTCATCTAAAATATATTGGATATAAAATAATAACTAAAAAATTATTTAATTTCGTATAGATATCACTTTTATTAATCTTTTAGAAAAGATAAAATATTTTTTATTTAAAATTTAATAAAATATATTAAAAAATAAAAAATATGATGAATAAATTAAATATATATTTTTAATATAAGTTTATTTAAAATCCAATAGCTATATAGTTTGCTTCTTGATATTTTATATTTAAAATTTTTAAATCTTATTTATTGAAAAAAAAAGATTCATTTAAGTTGCAAAAAAAAAGATTTATTTGTCATATATGTAATACATAGTCCTCATTTAAAAATAGGTTGTAGTAAAATCTTAAAATAATCTAAGACATATTAAGATGTATTTGAAAAAAAATATATATTAATACTTTGTCTAAACATTGTTCTTATATTTGCATAATTGACATTCAAAAAAGAGATCAACTACTATTTGAACCAATTTATAATTTGCTACAAAATAAAAAATATTTTCTATAAAAAAATATATTGACAAAAATCGTAAAAAAAATATTATTCATCATTCAAAATCTCTTATAAATGTGCCAATCTTTTTTATGAACAAAATACAAATAATGTAATAGATAACCATATTATTTAAGTAAATAGAAATAAATAGAAGTAATTAGAAGTGACTAGAAATAAATAAAAATATATTATGAATATAATATCTTTTTTAAGAAGCTTCAAAGAAGTTTTTTAGGTATAGATTAGATATTAGACTTTTATAGATATGCCATGTGGCTATTATAACTTGTCCTACAAGTTTCTTACTTTTATGAAGTTGCATTGGAAGCGATCTACAAATTGATACTTGAGCCACAAGTCTTATAATTCCTAGGGAGACTCCACAATACCTTCTTCATAGCTAGTATATATAGAGGTAAGATTGAGGCCATCTTTAGTCTAAGAACTATATATATATATATATATTTTCAATCTTAATTGAAGACTCTTTAGTCACTTTATATTTGATAATAGTCATTTTAATATTTCTCTATCTTATAATTATCTCTTCTTTCTTTACTTTCTTTTTTATTATTACAAACATCTATATTTACTAACATATATATTTAAAATAATTAGAATTAGATAGAATTAAATAAAAATAAATTAAATTGATAATTTACTATTAGAAAGTTTTTTAGAAGCTTAATAATTATGGATTTGATTTTATAAGTATTTGTAGGTGATTGATAGGTTGAAAACCTCACCAACAAGTTTGCCACATATTACACATAATGGCCACTTGTATCATAAGTTAACTATGTGGTGCACATATGGGAGTTAAAAATCCTCCTTATCCACTTTAAGAGGAAAAATAACTACACAATAAGTTTAAAAGGTAGTAGTGACTACTTGTGTGATTATTTTAATGGTTGAATAATTAATCAAGTGGTTGTAGTTTCAACTCTTTAGATAATGCCTTCCAAGCAATAATTACCATTTAATTTAATTTAAAACAAGTGATACAAAAATAAAATTAAAAAAATGAAGAATTAGATAAAAATAACAAAATAGAGTAACTGAACAAAATAAATTGGATAGAATAAAACAGCTAGATGAAAACAATACTACTAGATGAAAATGATACTATTAGATGAAAATGATATTGATGGATGAAAATAGGTATATTTAGATGAAAATAAGTACATCTAGATGATAACACCATAATTGGATGAGATCCGGCATAACTGGATGATAACATGCACAATTGAATGATAACATCATTGTTAGATGAAAATTGGTATAATTGGATGAAAATATCTGTAGTTAGATGAAAATAGCATTGTTGGATGAAGACTGGCGCAGCTCCAAGGCAGAGCAGTAGCAGCAACAAAAAAAAATCTCCCAACTTCAAACCCTCATAACTTTTTCATTTCAACTCCAAATTTGATGATTCTTTTATCTAACTTTATTAATTTTTTCTCCCCTATACAATGAGCATGTCTAAATAAGAAATTAATTCCACTAACAATGAGCTCCAAGAGGACCAGCAAGGATAAAAAATAACAACTAACAATACAAGTTTATAATAAAATAAAACAATAGAACTCTTGGTGCCTCAATGAATTGCCCTTGCCAAGGGCTCAAACCAAAGGTGTGTATGAGAAAGAGAGAAAGAGAGATAGATAGATAGATAGATTGATAGAAAAATTGATGATGAATAAGGCTTTGAGAGGGTCTTATATATCCAAGCACTCAAGCCATTTACCGACAATTATCATTGCCGGTAACTTGTAAGTAACAACTAATTTGAGATCAAGTGATATAACTTGTATGACACTTTATCTTATTTTAAATATTTTTAACTACTATCTATTTTTTTTCACACCACTTGTCATTAAGAGGTCAATCTACACCTCCCATGATCTCCAACTAATACTATTTATAGAAAAGACCAATGGTTGGCATCTATTTGCTACAAGGTGATAAAAAATCACCATAGATATCAATCAATAGATAAATTTTAATTCTTAATAATTTAATAAAACTTATATAAAATAACTTATTAACTTACTAATAGAAATATTAACTTTTAAGAGGAATTTGTTAAGGACCAACTTGATTTGTTGTCATAGAAGTAATGGTTGAAGAATAGAATAGCTCTCCATCTTCTTCCTTCACCATTATTTGTCGCTTCAAGAGCAAAGTAATTCTCTATCATCTTCTTTCACCATCTCTTGTCGCTTTAAGAGTAGAGTAATTCTTCATCTTCTTCCTTCATCATTTTTTGTGGCTTCAAGAGTAGAATAACTTTCCATCACTTTTTCACCATACTCCAACTACAACTAACTTTGCATTTCCTAACAACTTCATTTTAAACAAGAAATAATATATATTTTTTTAAATCTAATTTTTATAACTAGATTCTATTAAAACTAATTGGATAATCTAAGGCCTTGATATATGATTTAGACAAAAAATCTCTATTTTTTTTTACAATCAACAAATAAATAATATTATATCTTATCAAAATATCAAAAATTAATTAAATAAATTTTTGGTGCATAATTTAGGACTTACAACATATTAAAAATTTATTCTATAAATTAGACATGTATCTTGTAAATTAGACACGTATTATGTAGTCTTTAGGATTTTTCCATATAGCTCCTTAGATAGTATATATAGAAGCAAGAGTAAGGTTGTCCTCATTCTAGTCAATGTTTTTTTTTTCTTTTGATCCAATTTTAAGAGTCTCTAATTTTTTTATTTTTGATAATAGCCAATATAGTTTCTTCTTGAATATATATATATATATATATATATATATATATATATTTTGTCATCTATTTTTTATAAGCATTTTGTTTTATTTATTTATATTCTTTGAGTTCTTATCTTTGACACTTATTTAATAAGACATGAATTTATTATTTTTTGGATTTATTTGTGATTCTTGTCTTTGACATTTTGAGAAGAATACTAATTCATAATAGTTATTTTATTTAAGAAAAAAGTGAATTATTCTACTTTTTAAAAAATATTATTATATTTTTAAAGATTACAAATTATCCACCTTTAAACTAATATTTTTTATTTTTTAACATTAATTTTTTTTAAAGAAAGTAGATTTATAGACAGATTCCTATTTAAAAATACTTTGTCTTAATTTGTATCTTTGATAAAAAATAATTCATAACTTTTATATAATCTAAATTAATTTTTGGAAGTATTTTGGCTATATATGAGAAGAATAATTAAAAAAGAGTAGTTAAAAAAAAAAACTCTAGTATTTGTAATAAAAATCATGTTCAACTACTATCTATGTTACCAAATTTCAACAAATTACTTGCAATGTGGATTGAAACAATAATATTTTTATCAATCAAATTAAAAGACAATATCAAAGATCTATTATTAATAATGCCAAATAAAAATTTATTGGAATAATTTATTAATAAAGCAATTACATGCAATACTCAATTCTTTAAAAGACACCAAAAACAAAGATTTGATTGAAGAGGAACAAATCAAGTAACAACAATATCTTTGAAGTCTTCAAAAACCTATGCAAGTTGATACAATTCAATTCAAATGGTTAACACCAAAAAAAAAAGACAAACAATGTTGTAAAATATTGTGTTTATATTTCAGAAAAATAAGTCATAAGATATAAGACTATTACATAAAATTAGTAGGATTCAAAGCAAAGAGCACTAATTCAAATATAGAAAAGTCAAAAAATAAAGATGTTTAGTTGCATTAGAGACCTTGCAATTAAACAACTTTAGACCATAATCATCAAACACATATTTCATATATTAAACTTCTCATATTTGATATAACTTCAAATCATTAATTTTTACGTCAAACACTTTTAAATATCAAAGCATTAATTTGTTTTATAGATAAAAACTTTGCATTGCAACAGAAATTAATACTCTTAAAGAAGATCCAACGAAGTCTAATAGAAGTTATTTATGGAGAATCCTTTGCATTTAGAGATGTTATAGAAGAAACAAAATCTTTAAAGTAGCATTAAAAAATAAAATATCCAATATTATCTTCAGTATTATTCAATGTCCTTCAAATCTATTAGTGCTCAATCTTCCTTGATTTGAATTATATAATTTTAATATTGATTAAATATTATAAAAGATTACTTCAAAATATAGTCTAAATACTAAAAACTATCTCAATCTTTATTTGTTGGAATAAAGCATTTATATAAGCAGCAAAAAAAAAAAAAAAAAAAAAAAAATCTATTTATTATTTATGTAGCACCAAGTCTTCATTCAAGTAAAAGTTGGAGTGGAATTTTGAAGCAATATAAAAAATACCAAGATGTCTTTGAAAAACAAAATGCTGATATATTGTCAAAAAATTAATCTTATGATTGTACAATTGATCTTTAAGAAGGAGCTTAACCACCATTTAGACCAATTTATAACTTATTATAGAATAAATTGGTTGCTTTGAAGGAATACATAGATGAAAATCTTATAAAGAATTTTATATGATATTCAAAATTAAAAACTGTTAATTTTTATCTTTGATGTTGACGCTCTTTGATTAATTGAGTGAAGCTAAGATCTATATTAAGATAGATGTATAAAGAGCTTATAATTTAATATGTATTAAAAAAAATCAATAGAAGATTATAATTTAAATTAGATATGACCATTTTAAATATATTATCATGCCTTTTAGATTTACAAATGCTCCAATTTCTTTTTAATATTTGATGAGTGATATATTTTATAAATATTTTGATAATTTTATCATATATTACTTTAATAATATCTATGTTTATTTCAAGGATATGAAAGAATATGAATAATATATTTGCCTTGTACTATAAAAACTTAAAGATGCAAGACTACACACAAAGATGGAAAAATATATATTTTACATAACTTAAGTAGAATTTATGGAATATATTTTTTCAAATGATATACAATTAAATTTCAAAGACAAATTAAAATAGAACAAAGATATAAAAGTATTATTTGAAGTTTTAAAAATAACTTTTATTTCAATTCCTATTTTATATTGTCCAAATTTTTTAAAGCCATTTTATTTGAAAAAAGATACATCAAACTTTGTATTAGGTGCAATTCTATTATAAATAGATACACATAATAGACTTCATTGTATTGCTTTTTATTCAAGAAATTTTTTAATTATTAAGATTAATTATCAAATTCACAACAAAGAACTTTTTGCTATTATAGATTCATTTTAAAAATGGAATTATTATTTAAAAGACACTTCTCATCTAATCATAGTTTGCATTGATTACAAGAATTTTGAGTATTTTAAATCAACATGTATCTTAAATTGTTGCTAAGTTTATCAAAATATGTCATTGTTATAATTTATATTTAATATTATATATCATCTTAGAAAACAATAAGACTTGTCAAATTCTTTATTTAAATATTTTTATCTTGTACCAAAAGAATGAAATGCCACATATGATCAATAATAAATTGTTCTTTTGAAACTAGAATAATTGCATCTTTAAGCCATTAAGTTAATAATTTTGATTTTTTATATTAAAAATAACCTTTGTGATGATTTTAGAAAATTTAAATTTAATGAAAATCTTCTTTATTATAAATATCCAAAAGGTTAAATATAATTATGCGTACTACAAGCACAACGTGATTTTTCAACAACATGACACTTTGGATATAACAAAACTTTGGAACTTATTTTAAGAGATTTTTATTGGCTTCAAATGTAAAAATAAGTTAAAATATTTGTTCAATCATACGAAACTAATTCTCAAGCAAATACTCCACATCATTGATCCCATGGACTTCTTTAACTCCTACCTATTCTAAAGCAATCTTGGTCATCTATTTTAATAAACTTCATTATAAATTATACAATTTTAAATTCTTACAACTTTATTTTTATAATAGTAGATTATCTTATTAAAATAGTATATTTTATACTATTACTAATAAAGAGACAACTAAATTCTTTTTAAATAATATTTATTGATATCATAGAATTTTAAGTGATTTTTATATCTAATAAAGGGCTTTAGTTTATATCAAAGTTTTGAAAGACTTTTTTGAACATATTAAAGCTTGATATGAAGTTATCTTCAATTTTTCATTCTCAAATTAAAAAAAAAAAAAAAAAAAAAAAAAAAAAAATGTGAATTAAATATTAGAATAATATTTACAATGCACTATTAATTATTACCAAGACAATTAAACAACTCTTGCAATGAGTGAAATTTTTATATAACAATATGATACATTCTTTTATTCAATAAATTTTATTTTTTTCTAATTATGATTATCATCTATAATTTAATACTTTTGATTTTTTAAAAGTTGAAAATCTAATAGCAAAGAATTTAGCAAGTAGAATAAAAAAACTTCATACAACAATGAAGATTTAATTGAAGGAGGCTCAAAAATAACAAAAAATTAATATAGATATTCTTAAAAAAGAATAACATGTATTCAAAGTTAGTAGTAAGGTATGGTTATTCTATTATAATATCAAGACTAATTGGTTTTTCAAGAAATTAGATTATTCAAGGCTTCATCTATTTATTATTAAAAATAAATAAATTCAATTGTATACTAATTATAGTTACTATAATTAATAAGGATTTATCTTATATTCTATATATTTATTATTTAATCTTATATTATAATCAATATATTAAAAAAAGAAATTATTACCACTTGTGAATTCGACCAATGGATCTCAATTGATGGATTGATTAAAAATATAGTCTTAAGTCATTTAATTATATAAATATTATAGTTAGAGAGTCTTTTTGACTATTTAAGTATTTATTAGAATTTAGAAATATTTGTAAATATAAAAGTCTTATTAAAAGAAAAGTTACAAAAATAGAATCTTAGTAAGTCTTAGAGCCAATTATTTTAGTTGGTTTAGTATTTTTACTTATTATTAAGTATTAAAAGTTATTTATTAAGACCAATATCTACATTGGCCTTCTATCTATATGTATTACTCATTAAAAACTTATAAATATTACTTAGTAGATAGAAGAAGTATGAAAAAGAAATCTCATGTCTTTTTAATTATTTTTATAGAAAATAAGATTTTGAGTTGATTTAAATTGATTTTATTATTATAAAAATTTCCAAAGTAAAATCAAATAGCTTTGAATTGATATTATCATCTTAAAAATATTATAAAAATTTTTAAATTTTATTTAGATTTTATTTGGAATTTATTTAGAATTTTTAGAGCAATTTTGAAGACTTTGGTAAAAATGAGTTTTATCACCTTGGGAACCATTATGAAGAAATGGAGCAAGATTTGAAGGCCATACAAGGATTCTAGGCTAATAGGGTGTTTTTAAACACCATGGTGAAGTAAAAAATGTGAAACTATTAGTTCTATTAGTATAAAATAGGAGGACCAGCAATTAGTGTAGTCCTTGTAGTAAGGGAGGTGTACAAGTCCCATATGGGTTGTGGCACCTTGGATGTAGGTAGGAGGATAAGACTAAGGCCTCATGGCCTTTCTAGAACATCCATATACACTACTTTTGAGCCTTAGTGAGGTTCAAACTCATGACCTTTTAAACAAGTTATCCTTGAGGTAAAAATTTTCAACTTTAATTTTTTCATTATTTACCTTTTATCTTTAAATCATCATAACTTATTCATAGTAACTTAGATTTACATGTTTTTTTATATCATTTGAAAGATAAAAAAGTTACCTACTTAAAAGTATAATTTTTATTTTTTATTTTTATTTTTTATTAGGTGAAAATCTAATGAACAAACTGTGATTAGTATTATAGTGTGCAATTACTTAATTGCACATATTTTACTTATTTTGTATTGTTCTTCTCCTTCATTGTTGTTTATTGCTCTTTATATTTCATACCACAATTTATAATCAACTCTTAATTGAAGCCACCTTATAATTTGGATTGAAGAATGAATTTTATCCTCACACCACCTCTTATTAAAATAAATAATAACTAAAAATTTGAATTTAAAGTGGCACTAAAATAAATTAAAATATCTTGTATATTATTGCAGATGTGATGTTAATGAATGCACATGGGAGCCATCTAAGAATCTTATAAATATCTTAGAATTTATTTTTATTTTTTATTAACAATATCTATTAAAATCAAAGACTATTTATTAATAAGAAAGTGGTATCAATTAAAAAGAAATAAACTCAAAGATTAATTTGTAAAACTTTTTTATAATTTGAAAAATTAATAGTTATCAAATTCATCTTAAGTTGTTATTTAAAAAATTATCAGATAAAACATTTATATTGTCTCAACTTAGACAACATTAAAATTACAATAAAGATTTTGAAAAAAGACATGTCTTTCTTCAAATAGATGAAAAAACATATTATGTTTAATACCACAATCTTAGAAGAGACTCTTAATGCTTAATAATACTATTAAAGGTGGATATTACACTTAATAGAATGTAAAATGTATTGTTTGAAATTAATTATAAAGGTCTTAAGAATGATTAAATGATTAAATAGTCTTCTTGCCTTGGTATGAGACATTATTGATGATTGAAAGAACCTATCAACTATATTGTGTAAGTAGCCATCATATCTTGTAGCACATCAAGTACTACTAAGCACCATATAAAATATATATATATATATATATATATATATATGATAAACACACCATTATAAAAGAAGAATAGAATCTATATTCATGGCAAGCTATCTTTCACTCTACAAAGAAAGAATCTAAGAGTATAAGTATAAGGAACTCAAGAATATTTTACTAAATGGCAAACCACCATTTTTAAGCAAAGATGCAAGATATAAGAGCTCTCTCTAAAATACTCACAAGACTTAACTTGACAAGAATGCTAAGAGAAAGAAGCATTTTTTCTTAAACTCCATTCAAATCCTACTCAAGTCAACACCACTAGTTCTAAGAGAATGAATAAGATTTCTTAAATTAGATGAAACCTTCTCAACTATATCCATTTGATGTAACATGGTACTAATACCATACCATATGATAGTTATTGTATAAATAGCCATCATATATTGTAGTATATTGAATACTATCAAACACCATGTTCAAAAAAAAATAACAAATATATAAAATGTATAATAAATATACCATTATATGTCCCTCCCAACTGATAATGACAACCCTACTAAGTAGCTAGGTGCACTAAATACATATAGATGAGGTCAAATATTGTTGTGAAGTTATTGCAATATCTATATATACTCCAACCAAAAGTTGTAGTAGTTTTGTATGATAAATCAACTCAGAAAGTCACAATTGTAAGATGGTAGGTTAGGCCTTAAGGTACAACTACCAACTTTGGTTGAACGATCTTCTCAATAGAAAGAGAGCAAAGAACATAATGTTTGAAAAGTTCTCAATATTCTTATTTGTCCTTACCTTCAAGCAACCAAATACCACTAGGCAATACATCCTTCATCTGAAGATTTATAAGGCCCACTTTGACATTAAGTATTGTGGATGCTTCACGCTGCAAATAGACATAATTATTTTTGGAGAATCTTTTAAATTGCGGCCAATAGGCTCTACTATGAATGTGTGCATATTGTAAAATATCACGGTATTATATAATAGACAAGTTTTCTATAGCTATTGGTATGGCACACTTGAAAAATTCTACCTACTTATATAAGCACTATGCTCAAACATCTGGATCATCAAATCCTATTACTTGGATCAATTTTTCACGTATTGAACTTGGTAACATAAGTTCTTTTTCATATAAATATTGATAGGGGCTATAAGACGCCAAAGATACTTGTCTATTAAACCAGTAGCCTATAACAATTCATGGTAGCATCAAATTCAAATTGTGATGGTGGCTATAAATCAAACCATACTTTTGTAGTCCATATTTTGTGAAGGATACAAATTAAAAGAAGATGCATAAATCAATAAAATATATGTCAAAGAAAAATAAAAAAATAGAAATAAAAAAGTATATATATTCAAGAAGAAATTAGAATAGCTATTATCAAAGATTAAAAAATATAAAATTCTTGAACTAGCAAAAAAGAATTGACAAGAATAAAAAAGGCTTCACTCTTATGTTTATATATACTATATACCTAAGAACTATGTGGGAGCATTCTATAGGACCTCCAATATATATCTAATTTGCAAGACATATGTCAAATTTACAAAATAAGTTTTTTATATGTGAGCCACGTATTTAGCTTGTTACACAAGCTATCAACATATACGACATGTGGCTAACTTGTTAGCAAAGTTTCTAACCTACTAATCACCTTTAGACATGTATAAAGATGAAACCATGTCTATAAAGCTTCTAAGAATCTTCTCTAAAAGAAATTATCAAATTAACTTATTTTTATTTATTTCTGTCTATCTATATTAATTAGATAATTATTAGAGTAAATCTTATATTTGTGATATTATTTTCCTTTTTAGGAACAATTTCTATAAGGAATAATGATTATATATAGAGAAAGTCTAAAATGTGCCAAATTAAATTTTCCTCATATTTTGATCTTTCTTCCTTTTGAAGCTAGTTGATATGCATTCTTAGCTATCGATAGTATTTCATATTAGGATTGGAGGACTACCCTAATATTTGATTATTGTTGAAACCTTCATAACTTTTTTCAAAGAAAACATTTAAAACACCATCAAGAGTAGTTCTTATATCTAAAAATATCATCAAATATCAAAAGTCTCTTCCAAGGTCATGATACCAAATGTGTTATATCTTGCCATCAATCCAAAAAAGAATATATTATTTTTGAGGATCTTCATTTCTATTTTGTCGTCTTGAAGGTTATAGTAATTATAATGCCTCATTTGATAAGTAATCAAACAATAGCTTTTAAGCTGAATTTTTTAATTATTGATTCTTTATCTCTTTGGCGCTAAAAAATTCAAATATATTAAATTATATATTAAATATATATACACTAAGCAATTGAATTGATCTGTTTATAAATTAAAAATGGTCCAAGTCTATGATAAACCAGCTTGTGGCAAAGATGAATAGTCTTGATATTACAATAAAGTAACCATATCTTATTGCCTATATAGAATTAAAGTTGTTTCTTGGAATAGACATCTGTATTGATCTTTTGTTGTTTTTGAGCTTCTTTTAATTGTGCCTTTATTGTTGTATGTAGCTCTGATAATTGATTTGATAAATCTTTTGCCGTAGGATTATCAACTTTTGAAAAGTCAAAAGTACCAAGTTGTAGATGATAACCATAATTAGCAAAGAATGGAATTTGTTGAATAAAAAAATATATCAAATTATTATAAGCAAATTCTATCAATAGCAAAAAAAATTATTCAATCATCTTAATGATAGTTGATGGTATATCTTAAATATTATTCTAAAATTTGATTTATTTATTTTATTTATCCATCAGTTTGAGGATAGAAAGTTGAAGATAGTTTTACGTCCACTTTCAATATTTTAAAAAGGGTTCTTCAAAATCTTGATACAAATTATCTCCTTCTATTTAATATAATATCTTTTAATAATCCATGATAGCAATGGATATTATCAAGGAAGAATTTAGCTATTTCTTTACTTATGATAAATTTTGTATACAATACAAAATATGTCATCTTGGTGAAACGAACTACAATCACAAATATAAAATTATATGAACTTGAATTTAAAAAATCTATAATAAAATCTACAAAAATAGAAAACCAAAATTATTCTAATATAAATAATAATTGAAGAAGTCTATAAGATCAATGACAAGGAGTTTTTAATCTTGAATAAATATTACAAAACTGTACAAACTCTTCAACAACCTTCTATATTTGAGGCCACCAAAAATCTCTTGATATTACTTTCAAAGTCTTGTTATATCCGAAATATCCTACTATATGAAAGCTGTGATAAGCTTTAAGAGTACTTAGTTGCGCTTCACTTTTTGAAACATATAAGTATCTTTTGAAATAAAATAGATTATCCTTGAATTCAAGCTTTAAAGAATCAAAAGATTTAAAAGAATTATTCTTAATATCATGAATAAGAAGATCTAATGACATATTTAACTAGATTTATTTAAAAAAACTTGAATCAATAGTCAATGTTGATTTTATTGTTCAAAGATAAAATTGCCTTAGCTTTAAGAGGATCATTCTTTGTTGATTAAAAGCTATATCTCCTTCTTTTGGTCCAAGATAAGAACATTTAGAAAGAGCATCAGATAGACCTTGTTATTTTCCTAGCTAATAAGTGATAATGAACTCAAATCTTGACAAAAACATGCTTCAACAAGCTTGATGATAATTCAACATACATGTTGATATGAAGTACTCAAGATTCTTGTGATTTGTATATATAATGATTGGACTAGAAATGCCTACTAGATAGTGACGCCATTCTTAAAAAGAATCTACAATTGTAAGAAATTCTTTATTATAGATTTTATAGTTGATTTGTAATGCTGAAATTTTTTGGAATAAAAAACTATTAGATGGAATTTGTCATCTAATCCCATTTATGATAATATTGCATCCAAGGCAAAGTTTGATGGATTTGTTTTTATAAAAAATGCCTTGAAAAAGTCAATACAGTATAAGATTGATACAAAAATAAAAGTTATCTTTAAAACTTCAAACAATATTTTTGCTTCTTAACTCCACTCAAGTTTGTCTTTATAAGTTAAGCGTATAAGTGGAGCTACAACTTGAAAAAAATGCTTGATGAAGATTTGATAATAATTGGTAAATTCCAAAAAGCATTGCACATCTTTTATTATCCTTAAAATCTTCTAGTCTATGATTGTTTAGACTTTGTTAAGATTCATTATAAGACCATCATTTGAAATGATATATCTTAAGAAGTCAACTTGAGTAATATGACATATATATTTTTCTATCTTGATATATAATCTTGTATCTCTAAGTTTTTGTAACATACAACAAACATATAATTTACGCTCTTTTATATTCTTAGAATAATTTAAAATATTGTCTATATAACAAATAACAAAATTATCTAGGAATTCACAAAAAACATCATTCATGAGATGTTGAAAAGTAGCTAGTACATTTGTGAATCCAAAAGACATAATATTATATTCAAAATATCCATATCTTATTCAAAATACAGTCTTTCATTCATCTCTTTTTTTTAAGCAAACTAGGTTGTATGCTCTTTATAGATCTATTTTTGTATAGATCTTAGCTTGATTCAGTTGATCAAAAAGTCTAGATATCAAAGGTAGAGGATATCTATTTTTTATAATAATCTTGTTGAGCCTTTGATAATCTACATATATCTATAATGATCCATCTTTTTTCTTCACAAATAAAATAAGAGCTCTTGTTGGAGATTTTAAATAGTATATAAAATTCTTGGCTAAATTTTCATCAATATATTCCTTAGATTCATCTAATTCATTTTATTATAAATTATAGATTGGTCCAAATTGAGGCTAAATTCTTTCTTTGAGATCAATTGAGCAATCATATAAATAATACTTGAGAAGAATATTTACATTCTTCTTCTTAGAAACATCTTAATTATCTTGATACTAGCTTGGAATGCCACTTGAAGTCTTTTCACCTTCAGAAATAGGTGTAGTATAAATAGAAAAAGGTGATCATTTTTTTATTGCATATATAAAAGCTTTTGTATCTAGAAGTATGGATTTTATTATACTAGGCTTATGGCTTTTTACTTATAACTTATGATTAATAAGACTCTTATTAATATTCTAAAAAAAAAAAAAAATCTATGATAAATCTAATCTATTTGAGGATTATATTTTTTCAGCCATGATAAATCTAAAATAATTGGATTAAAAAGAAATTTAATTATATTAAAGATTACATAATCACTATAACCATCTATTATTATATTTATAAGAAAGATTTTATAAATAATATTTTTAGAAGATAACTCACAATTATCTATAACTTCTATATATACGAGTTTAATTTTTTGTATTAAAAGTATTGAATGACTTTTAACAAACTCTTCATTTAAAATACATATTGAGGCTCCTAAATCTAGTAAGATAGAGGCTTTGTAATTTTTAGGTTCCAAACACACATCTATTATAAAACAAAGAGAGGATTTTGAAAAAAAAAAATGACCTTTACTAGGAATTATATAAGATTCTAATTACACGGTTCCTATTATAGTTGGACAAACTTATTTTTGATATATTATCTTCTTTGATAGCCGTTATTGTGGTAGAGAGAATTTACCTTAAGAAAGCACAAAGCTTCTAGCTGTCACTAATTACTCAATCATAATCCAAGTATAACAAAATCTCCAAATTTATATAAAAGCCTCCTTTATAGGACTATTACATCCAATATATAAATCTTATTTCCTCAAATCACTTAAATATATAAAATATTCTAAAACTCTCATTCCTCCGTAAAAAAAGAATTTTTTTTAAACTTCAATAAATCATAATTTTTAATCCAACTATCCAAATCCACTTAAAATTTATATAAAGTATTGATGTACTTTTAACAACTAATACAACAAATTTCAATTGTTGATTTATTATCAATCTTTAGATATTGCAAAAATCATAACAGTAGCTTCAAATCCTTGTTTACAAATACTTGTGTATTAAATTCTTTATATCTCACAAGCTAAAAATTTACATACTATGAAACTTTAATATATAGCTTTTTAATATAATAATACACCTTTTTAGAAACTTTTATACCAAAATTCGTCTAAAAGCTCAAGATATGGTAAAAACTATCACTATTAATAAAACAACCTACTTACTATCTTAGAATTCAATCTACTGTCTTTGATTCCTAATATCTCTTTCTTTAAAATTTTAAATGTAGCAATTCTTCCATATTAAGTATAGATCTTGAATTCACCTCTCTAGTTGCACTTCTTGATCTCCAAAAGCTTTCATTGAGCTCTTTGTATCCTCAAAAGAGTGATAGTAGATATAATTTATACACCTTAATTTCAAGCATCTACTCTTCTTTCATAAAAACTCCAAATCTTTTTATTTATATGTCAAAATTATAGTACAAAAAACAAACTTTCTAATTCTAGCATCTGATTTTTGAATGCTCTCCTTGAAGTTATTGAAATCCTTGTGCTTATTGTAGATAGCCTCCTCAAAGCCTATTGGATATGACCATTGACCAATAGAAATGAAGAACTTCATACCTTGCTTTCATTCATCCATTCTTTGGCTTCATTCTTCCAAATAAGCCTCTTAATAGTTTAGTTATTCATCTTTGGTTCCCAATCTCCTTTCAAGACTTCATACTAAACATTTAGATTCTATATAATTTAAATGCCATAAGCAAACTAAGTAAAAAAAATCAAATTTTTTTTTCTTATTTCAACTCCTTTAAATACTTTATTAACCATTCTAACACATATTAGAACTTATGAACATATTTTGTATTTTGATTAATTTTTATACTTTGTAAGCAATTACAATATAACACCATATTCTTCATTTTGTAATTACATCATTTTTTTGGACAATATTGAGCAGTGTGCTTAAGTTTTCTACAATATAAGTACAATCCTTCTTGATGACAATAAGTCTTTTTTTATTTAGTAAGACGTTTAAAATGTACCACATCAATTTGCATATCTTTTACTTCCAAATGTACATATTGAGAAGACATTGATATTGCTATTGTATTATAATAATATTAAAGCTTCCTTATACAACTCTCAAATTAAAATTTAAAAAACCAATTGTCATATTTTACAGCAAAGTCAATTACTTAACTCAATGTTTGACGATTTTGTAAGTTGATTATCAATTTTTTTATCTCATATTATAATTTTTAAAATAATTGATTGATGAATGCAACATCATCCCACTTGATATCAATTGCTAGTTATAAAAATTATGAAGCAAATAATATCATTGATTAATTGCCTTGTTGTAAGATACGGATCTTATCGGTTGCAATACAAATTATATTATGTTTTCTATACATAAATCAAAATTTTACTAAAAATGCCTCTAAATCAACTAATATTGGATTACATCATTCAAAAAAAGATAAAAACCATGATAAAATAGAATTTGAAAGTAATATTTTAATAAACCTGACTTGTGATCATTGAGTTGAATAAATTTGAAGTTGAAGTTCAATCACCAGTTATACTTCATTGATGAATCTTCAAAACTTAGATCTTGTGCCATCAAATTTCTCAAGTAAATTAATTTTTGATTCTTTGATGCTTGAATTGTGTTCCATTATAAGTGAAATAATACAATTTAGTATAGATATTCAAGCAGCTCCAATCATCTCCATATCTTCACTTCCTGCTAATCTTATTATTCTTTGTGGTGATAAATTGAATTGATACATTGCAAGCATTAACTCTCTCATTTGCTCTTATATTTGTGCCATTGCACTCTTCATTTTAATAAGCTTTGCCATGATAATACAATAGAAAGGAAAGTATCTACTTTTACTCAAGAAATGCCAAATAAAATACTTAAGAAAAAAAAAAAAAAAAAAAAAAAAAAAAAAATCTAAGAAAAATATCAGTTTAAAAGTGAATAAACCATAACTTCTAATATACTTATGTTTTATTAAGAGAAAGGGATATTTCACTCTTAATCAAGAAAAAACAAACCTTTGATATTATATGAATACTCTTATCAATTTGTCAAGGACACAAATTAAAAGAAGATGCATAAACTAATAAAATATGTATAAAAAGAAAGCGACAAAATGAAAATAAGAAAGTATATATATTTAAGAAGAAATTGGAATTGCTATTCTCAAAGATTAAAAAATATAAAGATTCTTGAACTAGATTAGAAATAAAAAAAGAATTGATAAGAATAAAGAAGGCTTCATTCTTGTCTCTATATATACTATCTACCTAAGAGTTATATAGCAGCATTCTATAGGACCTCTAACACATGTCTAATTTATAAGACAATGTCAAATTTGCAAGATAACTTTTTTATATGTGTACTACATATTTAGCTTGTTTCGAAAACTACCAACATGTGCGATACGTGGCTAATTTGTTGGCTAAGTTTTTAATCTATCAATCATTCATTAACATATATAAAAATGAAATCACGTCCATAAAGCTTCTAAGAAGCTTTTCTATAAGATATTATCAAATTAATCTACTTTTATCTACTTCTATTTATCCATATTAACTAGATAATTATTAGAATAAATCTTATGTCTATAATGATATTTTTTTTAGTAGATCTTATAAAGATCCCTAGTCCAATAAATAAAGGTTTACCAACTTATGACTTTTCATAAAATTTTCTTATAGAGATTTCTATTGGAAATGTCACTCTTTGCAACTTCTAAACTATAGATGGATTATACTTTTTCAATCAAAAAAGCATAAGAATAATAAGATTTAAAGGAGTCCTAATAACATTGAACACAATTTGGCTGCTATAGTCTTCAAATAATACTTTTATAGGTGTTGTTTTATAGGTGATACTACCTAAAGATATAAATTGTCCCTCTATTATTTCTACATGAATATGTTTGAATTTTTGTATTAGAGAAATTTTATGTAACTTAACAAATTCATTTAAGAAATAAGTGGATGTCTTTAAATTCACTAAGGTGATTATTTGAAGCTTCTAAGGGCCAAAATACAAAAGAATTGTAAAACAACAAGCAAACTAAGTAGAAAGAGAAGAAGCTAAATAGTTTTACAATGTTGAATTGCCCAGCTACATGGTGTCATGTTGTAACACGTTTATGTGATGAAAAACATAAATAAGAATGATTCCTACTTAATATTCAATTATCTTGATTCAATAGGAACTCAAGATACTTAAAAAAAAAATTATGAAAGCCTCTTAGATTATTTTTTTGTTTTAATAGCTAATAGATAAAAATTAGTTATTAAATTTTACTTCTTCTAGGTTATAAAAACTCTTTGATTGTTTTTAAAAAACCATAAGTTAATAAAAATAGAATAGAAGAGATAAGTGACAAGTAATTAGAGACCTAATTTCAAATTCATTCTAGAGAAGTTAGGCTTATTTTTAGAGGATTTGGGAGGACTTAGCAATCGCTATCTAAAATCAAGGTTTATATGGGAGATTAAGTTTTTATGTAATAAAATTAGGATCAGTATTCTTAGCTATTGTGTATAATTGAAGTAATATTTGTAGTTAAAAATTTGATAGTATATGGATAATTAAGTATACTTAGATTGAATAAAAATTTATAACAATTTAATGGTGCAATCAGGATTTATTTGACCTTAGTACAAAGAGGTACCAAAAATTGGCAGCTTAGGATTGTTTAGGATTTCTACAATATCTAAAGATCTATCAATTAAATCAAGGTGAAATTTGGCATAGTATTAGAAGATTCAAAGAACAAGCTATACACCAATTTTTAGCCAAAATTAATAGTTGAAGAAGGAGAAATTACTACCGGGATATCTGCATCAACTTTCAAGCCAACAATCAAGTAACATTAGTACGGATTTTGGTTGATTTCCACAATCTGTAAATTAAGTTGGATTGAAACTTTTTAAATATATAGAAGAGTTATAATTGCATTTGTGTGTAAAATTTTACACTAAGTTGATAGTTAGATTAAGAGTTATAACTTATTGAAGTTTTCTAAACAAGATTAGGACTTGTAAAGAGAAATCTTAGTTGCTTGATTGTGACAAGTAACAAAGCAATTGGGATTTATATATAAATAAAGTTATTAAGAAGAATATTTTTAAATATTTTGTATTGATTTAAGTACTCTTGTATTAATATTCAAATCATATTCTTCTTATATGGATGAAACTTGCTAAGAATTTGTGGATATTTGTGAACCGCAACTTCACCCTCCATAGCTAGATGCCTGGTGCATTTTTAAACAAGACAATATATAATATAATAATAGTTATTATTGTAACTGAATAATTTTGTTTTTTAAATGATTATATTCCTAATTTTGGTGATATATTGATTTTGTTTCTTGGGACAATTGTAAGCCATGTGTCCTTCCTTACTATAATACAAATATAGACCTTCTTTTATTTAATGCTTCTTTTTTTGTAGACTGAGAGATTTAAAATATATTACATCAAATTTCATATCTTTTATTTCTGAATGTGACTTGAGATTGCTTATTGATGTAACATGAATATATTGGATTACATATTATCTTACAAAAGCCTATAAATATTGATCTTGATAATATTGAAATAGTTGATGATCACATTTCATGGCTTGGCTGATAGCTTCATTGAGCGATTATGGATCCCAAAGTAATAATAACAAATCTTTTATATTATCTCTTAATCTCTAATAGAATTGATTATTCAAGGCTTCTTCATCCAATTGATATTGCATGCTAATTACCTAAAATCAGAAGCATAGATTGATGTAAAGCATGTCCTTTGTTGCAATACTCAAATCTTAGTTGTTGCCTAATGAGCCTTGTTATGTTTTCCAAATGCTTCTACAAATACTTCCATGAAAGTTTCAAAGTTGCTTAAAATTAGTGATCTCCTCTCAAACAAGGAAATAAATCATAATAATGCTTATCTTGTAAATAAAGTGTCAACTAATCCAAATCTTGATTCTTCAATTGAATAAGTATCAGATTGTACAATCGTTATCAATCAAATTTGGTTGACAAATCTTTGAAATTTCAAACTTGTATCATCATATTTATCCAAAAGACTAACTCGAGGCTCTTTACGTTGTTGAATAGATAGATTTTCTTGGCGCAGTATATGTAGTAGTGCATCTTTAAATGCAAAAGTTGGAAGTAGGTGCAGTTTAGATTGTGGTACTTTAGATGTTATGTCATTATGAAGTTTTGCAACAACTTCTTTAATTTCTATAGTCTTAATAAATAAAATTATAAAAATACTTAAAATGGCATCTAATTTGGATTTAAAAGATTTGATCATACTAATGTCTTCACTTCCAGCCATTCTAAGAATAAATAAATAAATAAATAAATAAATAAAATAATATCAATTTAGAAGAGGATAATCCACAACTTCTAAAATATCTTAAGATCTTTAAAGAGAGAGGTAATCCACTCTCTCAAAAGTGAGATAAAACTCTAATATTATAATAAAAAAAATATCAATTTAGAAGAGAATAATCTACAACCTCTAAAGTGCTCATATACCTTTAAGAAGAAGGATAATCCATTCTTTAACAAAAAAAGATCTAACTCTAATATTTGAGATGAGTTTAGGTTCAACAAACTATTAAGAATATAAGAATATAGAACAAAAGACTTCAATTATCTAGATGAATACACAAACAACACAAAAAAAGGTGAGCTAGAATTCTAAGAGATGCATTGTTGAGACTAAAGAATTCTTTAGCCTTGACTCCAATATATACTCATGTCTAGGAAGCTTCTTGAGCAGCTTCCATCAAACTAGGAAGCTTCTCGAGTTCCTTTCACTAATTACAAAGCTTTTCAAATTACTTCCGCCAATTAGGAAGCTTTTTAAGAGGCTTCCACTAATTAAGAAACCTCTAGAATATTTTAAAAGGTTCTGTGAACTTTCAAAGTGTATGTTTCTAATAACATAAGACTCATATATTAAAAAATAATAATAATAATAATAATAATAATAATAATAATCTTATTTTATTATATATAATCTTTTTTTTTAATAGTAGATTTATTTATAATAAAATATCTATTCTAGTGCCATTTTCTCTGTTCCATAACAAGTATTATCAAACCTCAATTTCCTTTTCATCTTTGGACCTATATTAAAATATTTTATAGAAAACGATAACACATCTGCAACTATATTAGCATATTCTTCATTAGATGAAGAATTGCTCATAGGTTTCAATCTGTAGGATTATAGAGGATGTTATCTATAATTTTAAAATGATCATAACCAAAAAAAACCTTTATTAGTACTAAATAGTAAAAGATGGGCAACTTTAAGAACTATACTCATTGATGTGTCTATTTCTTTATCAAAGCTTGATATAGTCTTTTTTTATAATACAAATATAATTCTTTCTTTTGAAGAATATAACCTTCACATATAAATTTGAAAAGAATCCATTTAAAGAAAATATCAAGTATATTATATTTTAAATTATAAATAGAAATATACTTATAACAATTGATTTTTCAAAAAAATTTAAAGATAATCATAATATTACTAATATTAATAGCTCTAACTTTAAATCTCTTATTATTAAATCTTTTAATAAGTTTTTCAATGGAAGAATAGTCCAAAAGCTACAAGAAAGGACAAATCCATTGATACTTCTAGAGATGTAATAGATTCTTTTATGAAGCTTTTGAATATCCTCAAGCGTCAAGATATAAATACTATAGATATTAAAATAAAGGATAATCAATCATCATTGTCATCATTATCAAAATTACTCAGGATATATATAACAGCTATAGATGATTTATTGATTAAATTAAATAAAAAAACTATATATAATTGATAATTTTATAAACTATTCTAATTTTGAATAAAATTTGATTAATTATAATATACAAAATATGTTACAATAAAATCCAAATTATTATTAATTATCTCAAGAACTATTATATTATGCACTTTCTAATGAGCTATACTTCCTTCTTTTGTTAACAAGAGGGCTCTTTCAATACTTGCAATAATGTCAGTAGCTATAAGTAGTGTTGATTTGAACTCACTACTATGACTAATAGACCAAAATTTCTTTGCTTTGAAAAACAAGGTGAGTTTATGCTTTTAAACATTGAAATATGTTTCATCAATTTTTTTTAATATCTAATATATTTAGAATTTTTGAATGAGCCATGTTGTATAAAAATATTTATCTTAGATTTAGCATTAAAAAATATATTGATATATTTTAATCATATGCAAAGTATAAATTTTTTCTAAAAAATATAATCCTAAATTTAATACTATAGAAGATTATAAAAGAATAAAATTGAATCAAATTTCCAGAAGATAAAATATCTTAAATACATAATTAAAAGTTACACTCTTATACCAAGAAATATACTATTATATAGTTTAATAAATACGCATTTAACTATTTTTTATAGTATATATATTTCTAATAACCACTAGCTACTTCTTTGGCTACTATGGCTATAATTTTAACAAACTTTTAATCTTCATAATCATTTTAAGCCTATTGACTAATGATTGGTAGCTCAATTGACGAAAAAGGAGGAAAGGACTTTATGGCATGGCAAAACCAAAGATCTCATGGACTTTGACTTACAGAAGCCTTCATTGATTTCATGCTGAATATCCTAAATTGGATGGTAGATACCAATATCTGATTAGTTTTTAATTCACTTCTTTCAACAATTTAAAATCATGACACCAAACATCTTAGATAAATCAATCTTGCAATGCTTGTTACCATTTTAAGTATCATGCTACTACAAAAAATATATACTTAGATTTATTTTTTATTTTTTATTTTTATTTAAAATTAATTTTATTGAATATAATAAAAAATTATAAATAAAATAAAATATTTTAAAATTTTAAAATTTTGATTAAAAAATTCTTTACATTAATATATATATATATATATATATATATTTTAAATAACAAAGAAAAAAATTATATAAAAATTTATAAAAATTATTTATTTATCAAATGCTAAAAAGTAGTTAGAGTATTTTCTTAATCCAAAAGCTATAACATCATATTTTAAATGATTATACCTAATTTAAATCATATTCTTTTAGAATGTTAGGTGTATGTGGATTGGAATTGAGAGGATTTTATGAAAGCTAATCAAATTTAGGATTTTTTTTTATAACACTATTTTAAATAATATATAAGATCTATAATTTTAGGTATATCTTAAACTTTCTATTAGATCTATGGTTGATTTTTTGTGGATTAGTAAATGTATTTGTATTGAATATATGTCTTAAATTCTTTCTCAATTTGTTGGTTAAATTAAAGGTTATTGAAATTCAAGTTTGATAGTATTCCAACAATTGGTAATTTAAGGATTAATAAGAATATCAGTCTTAAGTAAAGATCTATAAGTTAAATTGAGCTACAAATTATAACACTAATAAATGACTTAAAGTAATAGGTTGATGTCAAGTTTGAACAAAAAATAACTTTAAAACAAGGAGATCTTACTACTAGACATTTGACAATGAAATTGGAAAAGGAAGTTGCTCAACATTTAAGTATTTTTTTGGTCATGGTTTTTAATATGTAAGTTGGATTTTATTCAAACTTTTTGAACTTATTTATCACTAGCATATCTAAAAAAAAATTAATAATTTAAAGATAAATTAATATTATTATTATTAATTATAATTAATTAATATTACTAATTATTATTTTAGATTTAATATAATTTGTATAAGATTTGTTTAAGATTTTATAGAATTTTATAGAATTTTTTAAAAATATGTTTAAGATTTGATAGGATTTTGTTTAAGATTTGCTTAGGATTTGATTAAGGAGTTTTTAGGATTTGTTTAGGATTTATAGGATTTATTTAGAATATGTTTAAAAATTTGTTAATATTTTTTGAAGATTTTTTTTTTAGATTATTTAGGATAACTTAGAATTTAGATTTAGAATTGATAGGATTTAGAATTGATTGGCTTAAGGATTTCTAAGAAGATTAAGATTGTTAAGATGGATATTTTTATATATATTATTTTTTTTAAGATTATAAGAAGAATTTAAGGATTTAGATAAATTTCTTTTATAAATAGATATTTAATATATTCTTAAACTAAAATTTATATAATATGACAGTTGCACTAAAATAAATTAAAATATCTTGTACATTGGTGCAAATATGATATTAATGAACATACGTGGGAGCCATTTGAGAATCTTGTATATGTATCAAAACTTGTTTATGCTTTTCATTGACAACATCTATTAAAACAGAGAACCAACTATTGACTATAAGATGATAGAAATGAAAGAAAATTAAGTTCAAGAATCAACTTGAAGTACCTCTTTCCAAAATAGAGAACCAAAAAATTTATTTCAAGAACTAATATTTGTAAAATTGCCAAATGAAGCACTTATGTTGTCTCAACTATTGTAATATTACGATTGAGATAAAGATCCTTAAAAAAGACATGTTCTTCCTTGAATAAATAGCAAGAGATTATATATATAATATAATAATTTAAAAAAAAATACTTGATATTTAATAATACTATTAGAGATAGATACTATATTTAATGGCATATAAAATATATTATTTAAAAGTAGTTACAAAGGCCCTAAGAATGATCAAATAATTGAATGGTCTTTTTGTCCTAATATAAGACATTGTCAATGGCTAAAAGAATTTATAAATGACTTTTGTAGAGAACAAAGATTAAAATTTGGTACTAACACCATTTGACAAATTTTGGAATTTATCAACTTATGAAACAATTTGGTTGTTGTTGTATTATGTGTCATCTTGTTTGGAAATGCATTAAATACTTATTTACAGAAGATAAAGTTATATTTTGCAATTAATTAAGAATCTAACAACCTTAATAAAATCTTAAATAAACCTTAATTGAAACTTAATAATTTTTAATTAAATCCTAATCAAATCTTAAAGAAATCTTAAAGAAATCTTTAAAAAATCTAAAAAAATCACAAAGAATCTTAAAAAACTTTTAAAAAAATCTTAAAAAAATTCTAATTGAATCTTAATAAAATCTTAAGTAAATCCTAAAAAATCTTAAGAAAATAATAATCAAATTTTAATTAATTCTAAATAAATATTTATAAATCTTAAATAAATCTTAAATAAATCTTAAATAAATTATAAATAAAATTTTAATCAAATTTTAATCAATTTTAATCAATCCTATAGTAGATTTAAATCTTTAATAATTATTAAATTAACTATTGATCTTAGTTTATATTTTTTATACTTTATAATTTTTTAATTAAAAACAAACAAAATCACACCATATAATACAACCACATCACTAGATGCTTTATAAAAAAAATGAGAGTATCTAACCATAATAAGGACTATTTGATTAGATTCTTTTGTTCTACAAATTAAAAAAATAGTCATATATTATCATCTAACCTTTCTTGTTGCTTTACCATATCAATATGTTTGGATGTCCAAAAAACTCAAAATCTTTGCTTATTTTATTAATTTAGAATTTTTAAAAATCCATAAAATTTCTATAGTCAAGAAATCCAATGCCATTCATATAGAGGTCATAGATTGTTAATTCTTATCCTATGAAAATGTTATTCATGAAATCAATCCATTAGAAATAACATCAAATAATCATAATAGCCAAATTATATTTAATATCATTAGATCTTTATCTAATCACATCATTTTAGGATTTTCTTAGCTTAAAAGATATAATCTCTATATAGATTGGATATCTCATAAAATAAAATTTCTTAAAATACCACAACTTATTATTACTAAATCTGATAAAAAATACCATACACCTTATAGATGTAAAATCTTAAAACCTTTATTTATTGGAGTTAGAGCTTTTATGAAAGCAATTAAAAAAAACACTTCTTTTATTGTTTATGCAATTCCAACATCTAAAATAATTAGTATTCCAATAATCCTTTCAAAAAAATACAAAGATTTTTAAGATGTATTTGAAAAGTAGAATGCTAATACCTTAGAATATCTTCCATATGACTATACTATTGATCTTCAAGATGGTGCACAACCACCTTTTGGTCCAATTTGTAACTTATCATAGAATAAGCTTACAACATTGAGAGAGTGTATTGACAAAATTTTAGCAAAGAATTTTATTTAACATTCAAAATTTCATGTCGATGCACTTATATTCTTTGTAAAAAAAAAAAGACGGATCTCTACAGATATACGTCAATTACCATAGTCTTATCAAAGTGAAAATAAAAAATTATTATCTTTTGCCATTGATATTTGGACTCTTTGGCAAATTGGACTTAGTTAAGATCTACATTAAAATAGATTTTTATAGAGCTTACAATTTGGTATGCATTAAAGAAGGAAACAAATAGAAGACTACTTTTCATATAAGATATAGACACTTTGAATACAATGTCATGCCTTTTAGCCTTATAAATACGTTAGCTATTTTTTAACATTTGATGAACAATATAGTTTTTGAATTCTTTGGTGACTTTGTTATATGTTATTTAGATGATATCCTCATTTATTCTAAGATTTTAGAAGAACATAAAAAATATAATTATCTTGTTTTATAAAAATTATGAAATATTGGACTATATGTCAAAATTTAAGAAATGTATATTTCATGAGTCCCAAGTAGAATTCTTTGGCTATATCATTTCAAATGAAGGCTTAATAATGGATCTAAAGAAGATTAAGACCATTAACAATTAGATAATTTCAAAATCAATATGTAATATTTAATGCTTTTTTAAATTTATAAATTTTTATAAAATCTTTATTAGTAATTATTTTTAAATAGTTGCTCCGCTTATATGATTGATATGCAAAAATAAGCTTAAATGGAGATTAAAAGTTGACAAAGCCTTTGAATGCTTGAAAACAACATTCACCATAGCCTATGTTATAATTCATTCAAATATTTCTAAGTCTTTTTTTTATAAAAACCAATGGCCAAATGGAGCAAGTCAACCAAATCTTAGAATAATATTTAAGGTGTATCATCAATTACCAATAAGATGATTGAATATCTTATTTATTTCTAGTTAAATTTATTTACAATAATACAATTCATGCATCTACTCAAGAGACTCTATTTTATTCCAATGATGGTTGCCATCCAAAATTAGACATATAATTTATTGATAGATATGAAAATCTAATAGCAAATGATTTTACAAGCCAAATTGTGGATATCTAAGCTACTTTGAAACTTCAATCATAAGAAGTTCAAGTACATAGCAAAGAGGTAGCTGATACATATAGGAAGGAACAACCACTATTTTAAATTGGTAATAAAATATGGTTGCTTAGATGCAATATAAAGACTATTCAATCATTTGACAAGTTAAACTATTAAAAATAGAGACCATTTTCTATTAAAAAATAAATTAATTTTGTTACTTATTGATTAAAACTACCAACATCTCTAAAGATACATCCTATTTTCTACACATCTCTTTTAAAATCTTATAGAAAATCAAACATATCAAAAAGAATATAATTTCTATTACCTTATATTGAAGTGGATAGTCATAAAATTTTTGAGATAGAAGAAGTATTTGATTTGAAGTTAAAAACAAGGATAATTAAAATACTTTGTATATTGGTGGGATTACAATACTAATAAGTGCACATAGGAGCCAACTTCAAACTTAATCAATATACTATAAAAGATATAGGAGTTTCATTAACAATATCCTTCTAAACTAAAAATGGCAATATATTGTCATATAGTATGATTTTTAATTTGAAAATATATTGGGCATCTAATTGTAGGAAATTCACCTATAACTTATTGGCTAGGCTCTAATAAGTTGTTTATCTTTAATAAGAAGGACAAATAAATATAATAATATTTTAAAAAAATATTATACTGATAAAAATTTCTTATATTTAAATAGGTTTGTACATAAAGTTTTTTTTATGACATTTAAAAAATTCTTAACATCCTTTTTTATGCCAAATCATAACTAATTAATTTTTGATAAATTACATCTTCAATGACTTCTAAGAAAATCCATAATCTTCTTTTACAAACTCATTTTTATATCAAAAATATTATCATAGTTCTATATATCTATTTTTTCACCTCCATAAAGTCTTGGCTTTTAAAAATCCCTTTAGTTTGTACAAAATGCTCAAATTATAACAAAATCTTTCAATACCTTATTCACTTATAAAGGATTGATTTCTTCTTAAATTTTAGGATCTAATAACTCTTGATCCAACTATTTAGTTTTTGTCAAATTTTTCCAAAAAATAGCTTATACCTTTAAAATTTATTACAAAATAAATCAACTACAGATTTACTTTTGATCATCTGATATTTCAAAAATCCTAGTAAGTGCTTAAAATCCTAAATTATAGACATCTAAGCCCTATTTTCTTTATATCTCAAAAATCCAAAATTTCAATACCACAAAATTTTTGTATATAGCTTTATAACATAAAAATATATATTCTTAAAAATTTTGAGCCAAAACCTTATCAAATTGCTTAAGATAAAATTCAAAATACAACTACTAATTAAGAATGTCACTTATTACCTTTAGATTGTAAGTACTAACTTCAACTTCTAATATCTCATTTATTATAGCTTAGAATTCATCAAACTATATATATATAAAATATAGCCAAATAAGTATTCTTTGTAATTCCAATTGTCAATCCTTTATTACTTTCTATACATGCAAGTTATATCTCAAAGAGTGACAGTAGGTACAAAATTGACACCTTGATTTTGAATACCTATATCTCCTTCATAAAAACTCCAAATTATTCAATTTTTATACCAAAATCATAATAAAAAATCTAAACTTGCTAATTCTAATCTTTGATGTTTAAATGCCCTTAAAAGAAAAATCCTAATTCCTAATAATTTGTTAGACAATCTCTCTAAAGCCCATTAGACATGATTTTTGGCCAATAAGAATAGAGATTTCTATCATCCATCTCCATTCATCCACATAGATGGCTGACCTACTCTTTTTGATACTAAAAATCTCTTTCTAATACTTTTTTTAATAAGATTTACATAAAATGTATTCTAAATACCATATAAAAAAAATAAACAAAATTTTAAGGGTCACCAATGTCTAACAAAGGTGATTCAAAAATATATAAAAATTATTATTAATATAAAATCAACCTCAAAAGTTACTATTAAAAAAATAAAATTATATAAATTTTATTAGTAGTTTTTTTAAACAAATTCCTTCCAAAAGAATAATTTAATTATATTTTATAATCAATTAAAATCTACTAATATGATTCTTATTTAATTATATAATAAATTATATATTAAAAATATATATATATATATATATATATATATATACATTATTTTCACATGATAGCCAAACCACAATACAACAATATGTTAGATATTCTTGTTTGATATATCCAAATATGGTATATTTTAGACTTTGTAATTTTTTATAAAAGAGGTAGAAAGAATTTCAAAAGTTTTAAAGCTCAATCTTCATATATATATATATAAACTAACAAATCTAAAAGTAATTCCATTCTATTTTAAAATTATAATATGATGTTGTACTACAATTGCTTATATTATGTAAAAATCAAATAAAACATATAATATGTTCATAAGTCTAGATGTGTATTAGAATACTTAGTAGATTAAATTAAAGGGAGTTGGTATAAGAAACTTTATTTTAATTTTTTTACTTATTTTGAATATGACATTTAAATTATACAAGATCTAAATATTAAGTATGAAGCCTTGAGATGAGATTAGAGTCCAAAGATGAAAAATCAAACTACTAAGAAGCTTATTTGGAGAAATGAAAGTAAGATATGGACAAATGAAGGCAAGAAGTGAAGATCTTCATTTCTATTAGTCAATAGTCATATCCAATAGGCTTTTAGTAGATTGTCCTTGATAAGAACAAGGATTTTGGTGACTTTAGAGAAGGCATTCAAAAATCAAAGGATAGGACTAGAAAGCTTGTTTTTTGTATTATAATTTTGATATAAAAATCAGGAGATTTGGAGTTTGTGTGAGAAGGAAATAGGTACTAGAAATTAAGATGTATGTATTGTATCTACTATCACTCTATTGAGGATAGAAGAAGTTAGAAGAAAGCTTTTGAAGATTAGGAAGCAATGTTTAAAAATTGATTTGAAGTGCTATATTTTGTGCAAAGAAAGCAATACATTTGGACTTTGAACAAATAAGAAGAAGGTGGTTAAAGTCAATGCATTGAATTTTGGATCTAAAGTGAGTTTGTATTGTAAGGGGATATGGTTTGAGCTCTATTTTATACATTTTGGTAAATTTTTCTTTCAAAATTTTTAAAAATAAATATTATATATAAATATATATATATATATATATATATATATATATAATTAAAAAATAAAAAAAATCATACCATGTAGATACTAGGTTTGAGAAATATGACAAATTTCGTCCATAAATATTTGTAAAAAGACTTTGATAGCACCTATTAATAAATAGGCAATATCTAGAGATTTATAGAGAATCAATAGTTAATTATTTTTGTATAATAAGTTAAAAATATAAGCTAGCTTATAAAGAATTTTGAATTTATTTCAATAGTTAGATTGGAAGATATTGGATGTTGAATTTTATTTTTGAAAAAAATAAAAAATAAAAAATAAAAAATAAAAATAAAATTCTTTTTAAAAAAAAAGTGGCTTTAAGATTTTAATTCTATTTTTAGAAGTTGTTAAATATCTAAGACTTGAATTTTTGATGTAAATATTCTTAAAAAAAGACAAGCTTTATAAAAAGATTTATGTTTCATAAATTCTTAACTTGTTTGAATAATTAGTGGCAACTAGAGGTCTAGAGCTTTCTTAAGGCAAATTCTCTCTACCTTGACAACGTCTTTGATTTAGCTTAAATAGTGAAATATGAATAACCAAGAGGACAATACCCTACTAATTAGGCCATCTCAACTAAGCATTTCATGTTCTCTACCTCAAGATGAAGAACCGCTTGAATCAAGAAGATATTGTAAAATATCCAACAACTGCTTTGTAAAAATTATCATTGAAGTAGAACTTGTCCATGAAAGATGCCTTAAAGTAGTTTTTGAAAGATGTTTTTGCAACAAATATACAAAAGTTCAAGCTTGGTCTATGCTAAAAGGCATTGGTCACTATTGTTGGTTGCAAAGATTAATGAAACTTTTGACTTGTAAAAGACTACTTGAGTATGTGGCAAATACCATGCAACACATCTTTGACTTCCTTCACCTTTGATCAACTTTGATTCTATCCCTCCTCATAGAACTCGGAGCTAAAGAGGGAAGTGATGTCATGGACATATAATGGAAGAAGTTTCTAGAAGATTTAAATTTATTTTATTTTATCTTAAAAGGTTTTAGAAGATTCTATTTAATCCTAGAAGGTTCTAAAAGATTCTTGGTGATTATAAGAAGGTCCTAGTAGGTCCCAATAGGTTGCAGAAAGGTTTTGGAAGGTCCTAGAAGATTTAGAGGATCTTAGATGGTGATAGAAGAATCTTAGGCTTGCTGTACTTCCAAGCATCAAAAAAATTCCTCAAAGAGCATCCTTTCATTTAGTATATATAAGAATCGAGGTTGTGAGGATCCTCAGTTTTAACAACGTAATCTTTATGGCTCAATTTGGAACTTCTAGTCTTGTTCTTGTACATTGTCGTAGCTCTTTGCTTGTGATATAAAGTGAACATATTCTGTTTTAGCTCTTTAAATCTTTGGAGCCTTATTCTATTTAAGTGGTATGTCTAAAACAATTTAAAAGTAATTATATGATCTTCAATAATGACAAAATAACTAAGTAGCAATCTTGCCTTAATATAAGATATTATCAATTGTTTAAAGGGCATATTAACCACCTTTGTGCAAAATATAAATCACAATTTGTTACTAATACCATCTGATGGATTTTAATCTTTATCAACTTATGAAACAACTTAACCGCTCTTTGTGAAATTCTTTCCTAGTAGAAGGAATAATATAATAGATGCCTATGTTAGTTAAGTAAATAAAAATAAATAGAAGTAAACAGAACATGTTAGATAAATAATATCTTTTTTAAAAAACTTTGAAAGAGTTTTGTAGACATGCATTAGATTTTTAAATTTCTATAAAAAATTTAATAAAATTTATATGTAATAAATTTTAACTGGTCCATGCCCTGAAGATATCCGGATGCTTCTTGGGCCTCTACACCCGAAGTTTTGGATATGTTAGGGTAGATAACAGCAATGGTCTTCTCTTGTCTCCGTTCTTCGAGGTTTTACCGTCGAAGACGATGCAGCTGCTGGGAAACAGATTGTGGCGCTCCTCCTCACGTCCTGCATTTCTTCTCTACCCTCTGCGGTCGCGAGGGGGCTGTGAGCCAGTTCCTTGAGGAGGACGGGACGCTGGTGGAAATTAGGGTTAAGGAACCAGGCGCTCTACACGAAGGGCCATGAAATTAGAACTTGGAGCACGTTGAAACACCCTGGTATGATCAGAAGAGGATGAAATCCTGGAAAAATGTGGATATAACATTTCATCCATGTCACTTTGGGGCTAAGAATTAGGGTTTCATGAGTTTCGAGCAGTGCATAATTATGGCGTTTGAGATTCTAGGATGCGCGTGGGCCTGTGAAGCTCAAACAAGGGCGGAAATGGGAAATCGTATGGCTGGTAGCAGTGTGGGGATTCAAGGTATTTGGAGATGAGAGGAATTAGAGTATTCAATGCGGAATTCTTGATAGTGAATTTTCTGTACGTTTAGTTGTTCTTCGGGAAAATGGCGATTCCTGTTGGTCTTATGCTCTGCGTTGATGCAATGGGTATTGCCAATGTGAATAAGGAACTGGCATATCCTTCTTGTAAACTCAAATTTGGAAACTATGGCCGAGGAGGTGCGGTTTCGGGAAATTTGAGAGTTGGTGCAATTATGCGAACGGGGAAGAGCGGGGTTAAAGTTGGAGGTTGCAGGGGGGCGAGATTAGTAGGAGGGCTGGGGAATTTAAATTTGAGAAGGATTGGGTCCGAGCGAATTTTAGTTGGAAATATTAATGAACTATGTTGCAGAGAGCGTTATGGGGGACTCTGTGTTAGAGCTTCGAAAAGTGGAGACGAGAAGGATTTGAGGTTCTCACAGCAGGTCCGGGAGCGAAGTGATTCAGAGGAAGAAAAAGAAGAGGGTGGATTGAGTGAGGCTGTAATTGGGGAGGAGTCCTCAGCCTCTATTTCTGCATTGCATGAAGATGGTTCAGTTACTCCAGACTATGGTTCCCGGAGGCCATTTCGGAACCGGTTTCTGGGACTGGTTAAGCTACGATCAAACATTGCGGAGGCAGCAGAAGGTGTATTCAAGAGCGAAATTCGGAGGCGTATATTTGTAACGATAGTTCTTCTCATGGCCAGTCGTGCAGGATATTTTATCCCTTTACCTGGGTTCGATCGACGTTCCATGCCTGGAGATTATTTAGGCTTCGTGTCTGGAGCTGTAGGTGAGAGTTCTGTGATTCATTTCGTGAAAGTATTCCTGATCGCGCTAGCGAGCCAGACATTATGTTGTATGTTTTTTAAGATTATGTCTCGTCATAAATGTCTCTTATTGTCAGTATCATTCGACACCAGCGACGTTCACTATTATATAGTTCTGAATGGTTTATGTTGTCAGGCAATGTGCAAAGCATGTGTAGTCTCCGGCCATTTTAGAACAGAACGTCATGGTAGTTTTTACGAAGGTATCCTGATTCATGTGTAGTGTGCACTTGGGTACAACAGAGGAGCTTGGAGATGCTGTCTCAGAATTGAAGCTATCCGTATTTCAATTGGGAATTAGTCCCTACATCCTCTCATCCATTGTTATGCAGGTATGCAACTATTGGTAGAGTAAATCCATTAAATCACTGCCAATTCATGTTTAGCAGGATCTTTAAGTGATGAAATTATACACTTTGTATGTGTGCCAGGAATTTTGTGTACAATAATTTTTGCTGGAGTAAGATTTGTACGAAGAGTCTTTGAACTCAACGAACTTAGAAAATTACCTGTACTTAATGTATCGTTGCCACTTGCCATATTTTACATTTACGTAATTGTAGAGGCAGCAGGGTAAGTGGATTCTTTTTTGCTTCGATGCCTCAACAGCTTTGAATGTCAAAAGGATTTTGATTGAGAATTTTGATATTGATTCTTATGGCTTTTGATTCTAGGTGTCTTGTCACCTAGTTCCAGCACTTGTGAAGCTTCGGAAGGAAGGAATCGATGGCAACGAGAAAATAAAGAAATACACGTGTGTAATTTATTTTCGTTCTGCTTTATGACGCTTTCTGCAGAACTGCAATAATTTTTTCTGGTTGATGGCAATAGCTCTCTAGCTTTTGAAGAGTATTTGGGCATGTTGTATGCGTGCAATAATATATGCCCTCTCAGATTGACAGTTAAGCTATATTTATTGGTAACAATCAATGCGATGTCTGCATCAAGAGTGAAATAACCTGGACTAGCCATGTGTCTAAGTGTATTGAATCAAAATATTGACTTCAGCAATCCTCTCGTATGAATTATTGGGAATTAATGTGCTTGTACAGCTGGTGGTTAGCGTTTGGAGTTGCAGTGGTGGAGTCCTTGGGCATAGCTATACATTCTATCCCGTATTCTCTTTACGCTGCTCAAAACAGGTATGTTGTTTTCTCATATTGGCTTTTTCAAGTTTAAAAATGCGGATTATATATTATTTAACTTTTCTATCATTACTCGATCTTATGGTTGCTCATTTTTAACAGCGAGCTGTTGTTTGTTCTATTAACAATTAAACATGATTTGTCAGAGTTTGATTTGTGGATTGTCTGTTCAGGTTTAGTTATCTATTTGTGACTGTTGGACTTTTGACGCTTGGAGCAGTGATATTAAATTGGATATGTGATAAAATAACAGAAGCTGGTTTCGGTAAGCCCTTGTAGTTCTTAGACTAAGCAACATTTCTGTGAAGTCTTCAGAGTAGTGTTCAAGACGGCAGTTGGGCCGATTGTGTGACAAGTCAATTTAAGGCTTTTCAGTTTTTTATAGATTTATCATATACTTTTATCATTAGATATGTCTTGGTAGTTTCCTCGTTATCAAACTGTTTTCAAGAGCTTTATGGATTAGCCCGTGACAACTTCGTGTTTTCTGCTGCAGGTCAAGGATCTTCTCTCATCATATGCATTGGCATATTGAAGGGCTATTCTGAGACTCTGCTTAAGATGCTGATGAATCTCAATCGTAGGTTTATGCATGCCTTCAAACTATGATCACATGCAATCCGTGGATCAGATTTATTTTTTAATTGAACAATTAATATTCTAAACGTCATGCTGTTTGTAACTGTCCAGCTTCTGCTTTTTAGCTATTTTTAAAAGGTAGTCTCTGAAAACTAAGTGGTGAGTATTTAGGATTCTCTATCATGTTCAAGGTATGGGTTCTTGTGGCTGAATCCCAAGTTTCACGTTTTTGCAGGTGGTCCTACTGGTTGGGGTTCATCAATATTCGTTTTTCTCGGTGTCTTCCTCGCCATTACTATGTGGGCAGTGCTCGTCACTGAAGGTCGTCGCAAAATAAAAATGGTGTACTACAACTTTGAGTTAGCTCCTTCCAAAGCGTATGTCCTATTCTTGAGTCTCCTTGTTCTTTTCTCTTTTAGTTTTTGGATTTATCCTGTTCAACAGCTTAGTTTCTGAATGGGTGGATGTCTGGCCAATTTTTTTGCTGACCTGTATTCTCTACAGAAATACTAGTGTTGTTGCGTCATATTGCAAAATAGTAGGATCCAAGGGTGCAGTTCGTGCACGGCCAGATAGCTGGGAGATGCTTTTTTTTTTGCTGTCTGCTAAAGGACGCTCAACTGATTGGTAACATGTGTTGTGTTTCCATGAATAGCAAGGCGGATGTAGGATTGCAGGAAGTGGAGCCTTATATTCCTTTCAACATAAATCCTACAGGGATGCAACCTGTTCTTACAACTACATATCTTATGGCTGTACCATCCCTTATTGCCAAGTATGAGCTCCTCTGAACAGGCCGTTTCTATGCACCCGATTTATTGTTTCATGTTTACTTCTTACACGTTTGCTGCTGCTGCTTTGACTTACAAGTGGAAAATGATCTTGACAGCTTCACTCGTCCTGGGGGTTTTTGGCACCAACTAAGGAATACGTTAAATCCTGCATGGCCTCCTGCTCCTGGATCAAGTCCTTTGCTCTTTTATGGAATTAATGCCTTGTTCATATTTGTGTTCAACATCTTGGATATCGTAAGTATTGCCTTGAGCTTCATGTTGAATTTCTAGAGCCTGAAAGACATTAGCAGACTTCAAAAGATTGTGCTGTGTTTTAGGAACAGTATTAGAATGCAGAATTGCAGGTCGAAGCTACACTAGGCATCATCATATCTTGCAACAAACGAAGTGTACTAGAGTTCCGAGATTCTGGAAGTTTATGTCCTCTTGCATGAGCTATTTGTTGGTTAAGTGTCCCTTAAAGCACTTGTTGAGAGGGATTTTGATGCTATTGGTTGCAGTTGTTACTCAGTGAGTAGAGAGCATGAGAACTATCAGTTTTAGAGTACATAATGTATTTTTTAAAATTATTTTAAGAAGTTGAGATGAAGTATTGTAAGGCGAGAAATCATCGTTTGGTTTGCATTTCTTGCAGGTGGATACGCCGAAGGAAATTTCCGAGTATCTGATGAAAATTGGTGCAAGAGTTCCGGAGATTAAACCCGGTCGTCAAACTATTGAGTATTTGACCAGTGTTCAACAATCTACACGTTTTTGGGGTGAGCTGTATTTTTAATAATAACAATCATAACAATAATCATAATAACAAGTTTACCTTGAACTTATACTGAGCATGCCTCGAATGTGGCTGAGAGAACAAATTATGAAGGCAGTGACATGATACTTTGGTACAATTGGTTGTGCCAGGAGGAGTGTTACTGGCGATGTTGGTGACAGTATCAACGATTGTGGACAACAGATTCAGGGCGATTCACCAAGGCGGAAGTATTGGTTTTACGTCTATGCTCATTATTGTACGTCTCTTCTTAACTACTTCTCAGTTCTTCAAACTCGACCAGTAGGATTTTAAAAAGCCCAATCCCTCTATTTTCTTGGACGATAGTGCTTATTGTGCAACCAAACGCAATGACGTCTTTGAATTTGTGACAGACACTCTTTTAAACCAATATCTGTTCCTCTGGCAGAGGTATAGTTTTTCTAGAGTAGGATGCCAGTAATTTTATACGACCAATGTTCTGACACTTTCGATGACTTGCATTTTAGGTGGGCTCAATAATTGAGTTGAGGAGGTCATATATGGCTTATAACGTGATGCCAGAGCTTAGCAAAGTCTTGAAGCGTTATGGAGCTTGACATTATTAAAAATACTACCCTTTCTACTGGTTTATTAGCTCCTTGACATTCAAAATTCGGTATACTTATCATGAGTGTACTGCACATGCTTGGTAATTTCCTCTTCCTTCTTTCCCCGTGGCCTTCCATCGTACATATTCATCTTGTATCGCTGCCTTTTATAGTGTAGTCTTGTGGGTTGGTGTTCATTCTGCGCCTAATTCTGTTGTACCACCAAGATTTCTAAATTACCATATTCTTCTGCAGGACCAGAGCAGCTTGGCAGTAGGATCGCACTTTATTATGTTGAAAATGATTCAAAGGATATGACAGTGTTCCTCAAGGTTAAACAACACACTATCACATTGTTATCATCGTGAGGGTTTGGTTCCCCAAGTATTATTTGTGATATATAAGGACTCGGAGAACTATTATTTTCTTGTTGGTTAGAATACGCATGTGTGTTCGAGACCCTAGCAACTCGTGTAAAGGTTATCCCAGGTGGAGTGGCGGTGGTTGGGAGAATCATTTGCAATATTAACTCAATAAAGAAAAGAAGCTTCTTCTTGAATCCATGTTTTCTGGTGACCTCGTCAGCCATTTAGTAGTCTCTTGCAGTCTGATGTGATTCGATTCCTCAGATTGTTTCCTTGGAACGACGGTCTCTTTTGAAATAATTAACTTTTTAAGGATTCTTACAACTATTGAATACATTTGTAACCCTGAGATTGAGAGGATGTGAACATGTTTCATGAGGGAGGCGCAGTGTGACGTGTGTTCCTTCACAGCAACTCGTATAAGTCAGATTTGTAAATTTGGACCACTTCATACTAGATCTGAGGCACGGGTTGAAAGGCACCTTGGCAGGGCCCCTGGGGTATTTTTTTGCGGATTTTGAGAGCTTCAAGATTACTGGAGTTCTCAAAAGTCTTTCCCACTAATTACATCATCTAAGTGGTTGCAGTTGAAATTGCTATATCCTCACACTTTAGTAGGATCTTGCAAAATAAAAGATTGTAGTGATTTTGTAGATCTCGACAGTCTCATTATCTAAACTAGTCACTTTAGGAAACAGTTTACCTTTGCACATTCTATTGAGGCTTTGTGTCACCTGTCTCAATGCCTTAGCAATGTTGTAGGTTGCTTGCTCAACCACTTGCAGCTGTAGCCAGCAATCCAGGAGGACATTGCACCCTTTCTTTTCTCTTCAGTTTGGCAATCACTTTGCAATTGAATGTATCAATGTCAACAATGTCATCTGAGGTTGTGCCTGACAATGGCACCTTACATCCAGGTTTGCTTCTTAGGTTTCAGGGCTCAGAGATGACTCAGACCATCCTACACATCACAAGCTTGACAAGAAATTGAATATGGAACCTGGAAGAGGTACAACTGCTAAAAGATATCAACAAAGCTTCTTGTGGAACTGTGCAATGGACATCCCTTCAGCATAACACAAGTTGGGATGGTACCAAGTGTGCCTGTTCCATGTGTTGTGCATGGGATGATGGAATGTTTAGCTCAAGAAGCAGTCTAATAGCTACAAATTGAGAAACTCAGGTTGTGTGTGTGTGTGGTGGGCATGTTTTGTCATTTCTTTCCAATCAACTTGTATGTGCAATTCACCATTATTCAATTGCCAATTTTCACAATCTACAAAATCTTTGTTTCCAAAACCATTTAGTCAGTTAATTCTTTGTTCAAGTGTTAAATTAGATGATGTTGGCAGTTAGAGTGCCTTGCTTGGAGCATGGTTGGAACTACTGTAGTAAGAGAGGATGGAGGAGAAAGGGGTGTGCAGACTCTGAAGCACGAAGTGACAACAGGGGCTCTGACATATCATGGGTGGGTGGGTTTTTTTCCCCTTTCTATCAACAGATTTGTTAAATGAATGGGCTACAGATAACAGCCATTGGCATCCATGGCACTGGGATCCTTTCTCTGCAAGCATTAACTTATTGGTTTCTTAAAGACTTAAACTACACCCTGCCTTCAATGCTGTTCATTTGCTCTCCACCACATCCTTCTTTTTTCTCTCCATTATCATTCTTAAAAAATAATAAATTTTATGATTCTTTTCTCCTTGTAAAAAAATTTATGTTGCAATTTTTTGCAACATTAATTAATAAAATAAATCTTCATTAAAAATGTGTTATTTGTGGTCAAGTATGAGGGATTTTTTGCAACATTGTTGTGGAATGTAATCATGTGTGCTTGTGGACTTGGTGTACTTAGGCACTTATCTTGAGTGTTGCCTGTGCTTGTAGACATTGTCCTTTAATTTATTATTTTTGTATTTCTTTTTTTTCTTTTTTCTTTTATTTTTTTCAAGAGATTTTTTTACTTTTTATTTTTTAGCAAGTGTAGGATTAAAATATATACTAAGTCCTTAAAAAAAATACTATAAAATATATTTAAAAATATAAGAGTATTTAGAGAGTCTTAAAGGCAACAAAGAACACAATTAAACTTTTGAGGAGCCTATGTGGCAAGAAGATTCCTATTTGTATATTTCAATAATTTTTTTAAAATAAATTTATGTGCATTTGAATTTTTAAATATATATATATATATATATATTTAATATTCATATATGATTTAAAACATCTTGAAATATTCTAAAAAGTTTCACAGCAAATCTATGCAAGTTAAATGCATTATTGATACATAATTTAGTCACATACTTAAGAATTTAAAATACTTAAAATCCCAGGATAAAATTTTAATTTAAAACACATGTTTTTAAAAAATGTAATATTTTTTGATTTTATTAAAATAGTGTAATTGATTTTTATAGTGTGGTAGAAATACAACCTTCTAAAAATTATTACCTTTTAATATAAATAATAGAGTTTAAAAATTGCAAATGATAACTTATAAATAAAAAAAAAAAAATGTGGTAACACATCTCCTTTGTTGGTCCAAACTACTAATAATAAATTTAATCTCTTAAAAAATATTCTGAAAGAAAATATAAGAAATTAATTTTTATTTAAATACATAGGTGATAATAGGTTTTTAAAGTATAAATCTATTCTTTAATATAATTAATTAGATAAATCAAATAAAGAGTTGCTTCAATCATTAGAAGGTGGTTTGTAAAGAATTGGTTATGACAATATAATTATAGTTGATATTTTTTTATTAGATAAAAAAATATTATAGATAAAATTAATCATCATGATATTAAAATATCTTGAAGTTTTACAATAAATGGATCAAATAAAAAAATTACTCATTTACATCAATAGTATTATTTGCTATCATCATGATACAAGCTCTCTAAGGTATTGAACAGTATATAAGAGGGATTTAAAGAGATTTAGAAGGTTTATATTTATTCTATTACAACTATCAAATAATACATGCTACATTAGACAAATAAATCTAATTTATTTAGTTACTAGTCCAATTTAATTCTTCTACTAAATAGACTTATTATTCTAAAAATAACTTTATTATTATATTTAAAAATTCCTTTTTATTATCCAACTATTTATAAATTTAATAATGTTTAATCTTAAAAACATAAAAAATAATATTAAAATTTATTATATTAAATTGTATAATTTATTCTTATAATATTTTAAATTATTTAAAATTTCTTTGACTAAGACTATGTTATCACATTTTTTTCAAAAAATTATTATTTATATAGGAAGCACTAAAATACTTTCAATTTATTTTAACTATAATATTGTCAAGGATAAGAACTCGATGAAAGCAAATAAACATATGAAACTTTTATTAAGAAATATAACAAAATAGAAGTAAGGAAGTATGTATATTAAAAGAAACTAGAATGGCTATTGCCACAAGATAAGAAAACTATAGACCCTTGAAACTAGACTAGAAGCAAGAAAGGAGTTGACAAGAGTAAAGAAAGCTTCACTCTTGTCTCTATTTATACTATCTATTTAAGAGCTACATGGTGGTATTCTATAGGACCTTCTACGCGTGTCTAATTTGTAAGACACATGTCAAACTTGCACAATAAGTTTCCCACATGTACGCCACGTATTTGACTTATTCCACAAGCTACCAACATGTGTTCCATGTGGCTAGCTTGTTGACCAAGTTTTTAACCTACCAATCACCTATAGACATATATAAAGGTGATTCGACATCTATGAAGCTTCTAGAAAGCTATTCTATCAAATATTATCAAATCAATTTATTTTACCTATTTCTATTGGTCTATATTAATTAGATAATTATTAGAGTAAATCTTATGTCCATGACATTATTCCTCCTTCTAGGGATGAATTCCACAAGGAGCGATGATTACATGTTGAGGAAGTCTAGAATGAGTCAAATTATGCTTATCACATATTCTGATTTTTGTTCCCTTCAAAGGTAATTGATAGGTCATTTCAGCCATCGATAATATCCCATACCAAGGCAAGAAGACCACCTTGTTATTTGATCATTGTTGAGGCCTTCATAACTCCCTTCAAAGAAAACATTAAGAACACCATCAAAAATAGTTCCTACCTCTAAAAGTATCACTAAATATTGGGAGTCTCTTCCAAGGTCTTGATATCAAATACGTTGTATTTCGCCATCAATCTAAGGAAGGATATATTATTCTTGAGGGTCCTCATCTCTATTTTGTCATCTTGAAGGTTGTGATAGTCATAATGTCTTGTTCAATAAATCAACAAACGAAGGTTCTTGAATTGAATCTGCTAGTTCTTGGTTTTCCATCTCTTTAACGTCACTAATATAAAAAAGCTAAAAACAAAGATAGAAAGTAAAATGTTATCTTGCCTAAATCATGTTTTTTTTATAGGAAAGGTCTTCATCTTGGTTTTGATGGATATTGTTGATGAAAAGCCTCTACTTTCTTTGCTACATTTATAAGATTCTTTGTTGGTTTCCATGTGTGTTCACTAATATCATATTCGTGCTAATGAACAAGATATTCCAACCTATTTCGGCATTGCCTCGAATCTAAGATTTTTTCTACTTCAAATTTTTTATTATTGTCCACGTCTATAGGAGGAGGTGGCTCTTGTCTTCTTCTTGGTATATTTACTATCTTGTATGGTTTAAAAAGAGACACATGGAATATAGGATGGATCTTCATGGACTCTGATAGGTGTAATCGATATGCAACTGGATTGATTTGTTTAGAAATAGGAAAAAGTGCAAGCCTACAATAGTCCAACTTATCACAAGAATGAGTAGTCTTGATATTGCGACAAAGTAATTATATTTTATCCCCCATGTTGAATTGTGGTTGTTCCTTACAATACACATTTGTATTTATTTTTTGTCGTTCTTGAGCTTCTTTTAATTGCACCTTTATTATTACATATAGCTTTAACAAACGATTTGCCAAATCTTCTGCTATTAGATTATCAACTTTTGAAAAATAAAAAGTATCAAGTCATGGGTGGTAACCATAATTGGCAAAGAAAGGTGTTTGTTGCATTGAAAAATGTATTGTATTATTATAAGCAAACTTTGCCAATAGTAAGAGAGTTGTTCAATTATCTTTTTGGTAGTTGATGGTACACCTCAAATATTTCTCCAAGACTTAGTTTATATGCTCCGTTTGTCCATCAATTTGAGGACGAAAAGCTGAAGATAGCTTTATGTCTACTTTTAAAATCTTAAAAAATATTTTTCAAAATCTTGATACAAATTGCATCCCTCTATGTGATATAATATGCCTTGATAATTGATGATAGTGATAGATGTTGTCAAAGAAAAATTTAGCTGTTTCTTTACTTGTGATAGATTTTATATATGGTACAAAATATGTCATCTTGATGAAATAATCTACGATCATGAATATAAAATCATATGAACTTGAATTTGGAAGCTCCATGATGAAATCCATAGAAATAGAAGACCAAGATTGTTTTGGTATAGATAATGGTTGGAAAAGTCTATAAGGTCAATGACGAGGAGTTTTTAATCTTGAACAAACATCACACGATTGTACAAACTGTTTAACAGCCTTCCACATTTGAGGCCGCCAAAAATCTCTTGAAATTAGCTCCAAGGTCTTATTGTATTTGAAATGTCCAACTGTGAGGAAGTTGTGACGAGCTTCAAGAGCACGTACTCATGCTTCACCTTCTAGAACATATAAATATCCTTCAAAATAAAATAAGTTGTCCTTGAATTCAAACTTTGAAGTATCATGAGATTTAGAAGAATAATTCTTAATATCATAAACAAGAAGATCTGAGGGCATACTTAACTGGATTTGCTTGAGAAACATTAAATCAATAGTCAATGTTGATTTTATTGCTCAAATATGAAATTGCTCCAATTTCAAGGAGATCATTTTTTGTAAATCAAAAGTTACATCTCTTTCTTTTGGTACAGGATAAGATCGTCTAGAAAGAGCATCGGACAGACCTTATTATTTTCTTTGCCAATAAGTGATGATGAATTCAAATCTTGACAAAGACATGCTTCAATGAGCTTGACGACAATTTAACACATGTGTTGACATGAAATACTCAAGATTCTTGTGATCTATATACACAGTGATTGGACTAGAAGTGCCTTCTAAATAATGGCGCCATTCTTGAAAAGAATCTATAATTATAAGAAGTTTTTTATTGTAGATTTTATAATTGATCTGTGGTGTTGAAAATTTCTTAGAATAGAAAGTTATTGGATGGAGTTTGTCATTTATTCCCATTTGTGACAATATTACATCCAAAGCAAAGTCTGATGCATCTATTTCTATAAAAAATACCTTGGAAAAGTCAACGCGATACAAGATTGGTACAAAAGTAAAAACTATTTTCAATGCTTCAAATGATATTTCTACTTCCTTATTCCACTCGAGTTTGTCTTTACAAGTTAGATGTGTAAGTAGAATTGCGACTTGAAAAAAATTCTTGATAAAGATTCGATAGTAATTGACAAATCTCAAAAAATATTGCACGTCCTTTACTGTTCTTGGAATCTTCTAATCCATGATTGTTTGGACTTTCTTAGGATCCATCATAAGACCATCATTCAAAATGATGTATCCTAAGAAATTAACTTGAGTAGTGTGAAATATACACTTTTCCATCTTGGTGTATAATTCAATATCTCTAAATTTTTGTAATACATGACGAACGTATAATGCATATTTTTTTATGTCTTTAGAGTAGATTAAAATGTTGTCTAAATAATAGACAACAAAATCATCTAAAAATTTACAAAAAATATCATTCATGAGATGTTAAAATTAGCTGATACATTTGTGAGTCTAAAAAGCATAACATTATATTCAAAATGTCCATACTTTGTTCCAAAAGCAGCTTTCCATTCATCTCCTTCTTTGATGCGGACTAGGTTGTATGCTCCTCGTAGATCTATTTTGTAAAGATCTTAGCTTGATTCAATTGATCCAGAAGTCTAAATATCAATAGTAGAGGATATTTATTCTTAATAATAATCTTGTTGAGTCTTCAATAATCTATACACATCTATAATAATCCATCTTTTTTCTTTACAAACAAGATAGAAGCTCCTATTGGAGATTTCAAATGACGTATGAAATTCTTGGCTAAGTTTTCATCAATGTATTCTTTGAATTTAGCGAGCTCATTTTGTGATAAGCTGTAGATTGGTCCAAATGAAGGCTCAGCTCCCTCTTTAAGATCAATTGAACAATTATACGAACAATGCTCTGGAAGAATATTTGCATTCTTTTTTTCAAAAATATCATGATAATCTAGATATTAGCTTGGAATATCACTTAAAATCTTTCCACTATCAAAAATAGATGTGGCATAAATAATAAAAATTGATCTTTCTTTTGTTGCGTGTATAAAAGCTTTTGCATCTATAAGTATGGATTTTATTATGTTAGACTTATAGCTTTTTACTTGGTCACCAGGATGTTTAATAATATTCTGAAAAAAATCAAGTCTATGAGAATTCCAATCTATTTGAGGATTATATTTTTCTAGCCATGATAAACCTAAAATAACTAGATTAGATCGAGATTTAATTATGTTAAAGATTACGTTGCTATTATGACCATCTATTGTTACTTTTATAGGATGGATTTTGTAAGTGACATCTCCAAAAGACAATGGATGACCATCTATGACTTTTACATGTACAGGTTTAGTTTTCTGTACTAAAGATATTTTACGATTCTTAACAAATTGTTCATCTAAAAAGCATATTGAGGCTCTTGAATCTAATAAGGTACAGGCTTTATAGTTTTTTGGTCCTAAATATACATCTATTATAAAACAAGGAGATGATTTTGAGGAGAGAATAGGACCTTCACTAAGAATTGTATAAGATTTTAGTTGCACAGTGTCATATGACGTGGTCTTCTATCTAGGAATATACTGGGCACCTAGCTATGGAGAATTTATTTGAAATTTGATGGCAAAAATTCAACAAGTGATTTGTCCTCAATAAAAAGACAAATAATACAACAATCTCACAAAAGAGAAGTTATGTATATAAATCCTCTTGTATTCAAGTAGATTTGTACAAAAAAGGTTCAAATTTCCACAAAAATCCTTCAAAACTTTATTCACCTGCAAGGACTTATTTCTTACTAAACTTTAGAATTAAATAACTCTTGATCTTACCATTTAGTTTCTATAAAATTTTCTTCAAAGTGTAGAAAATCTTCTTGAGTTTCATCACAAGAAAGAATAAACTATAAATTCGTTTCTAATCGTCCGATATCTCAAAATCCCTAGCAGGAACTTAAAACCCTAGCTTAGAAACACCTGAGTACTATTTTCCTTATATCTCACAAACCCAAAATCCTAATGCCACAAAATTTTTTTACATAGTCTTGTGACATAAACATATACACTTCTGAAAATTTTGAGCCAAAAATCTATCAAATTGCTTAAGATATAGCTCAAAATATAACCACTATGTAAGCAAGTCACTTACTGCCCTTAAGTTTGTAAGCATTGACTTCAACTCCCAATATCTCCTTCACCCTAGCTTAGATTTTATTAAGTTGTATATAAAAAGTGTAGTTGTAAAAGTGCTCTCTTCAATCACAGTCACTGATCCTTGATTACTCTTTCTATGCGCGAGTTATATTCAAAAGAGTGATAGTAGGTCTAAAATCAACACCTCAATTTTGAGCGCCTATAACTTCTTCATAAAAAATGCAAATCACACAAAATTTGTACCTAAACCAGATCCAAAAACCTAAACCTTATGATCCTAGCCTCTAATGTTTGACTCCTTCCGAAAAGCAAACCCTAACTCCTAATAAACCCTCGGACAGCCTCCTTGAAGCCCATTGGACATGATTTTTGGCCAATTAGAATAGAGATTTCTATCATCCACTTCTTTTCATCCACATAGATGGCCAAACTATCTTTTTTACACTAAAAACCCTTTTCTAACCCTTCTTCTTATAAGATTTACATACTTTGTGCTTTAAGCACTAAATAAAAGAAACAAACTAAGATTTTAAGGATCACCAATGTCTAACAAAGGTGACTTAAGATATATATAAGTTATTGTCAATATAAATCAACCTCAAAATCACTACCAAAAAGAAAATAAGGTTGTATAAACCTCATTAATAGCCCTATTAAGTAGATTCCTTCTAAACTAATAATCTAATCATATTTTTGTAACCAATGAAATCCACTGTTATAGCTTTCATTTAACTACATAGTAAATTATACATTAAATATATATGTATAATTTTTTTACATGGTAGCCAAATCACAATACGGAATCCACTTCTTCCAAACGTGTGCATCCTCCAGTATGCACCAAAAAGAGTTAAAGTTGTGGTCAGCATCATACTATTGCTCCAGCAATATCCTCTTCAAAATCTTGTTCTTCTTCTTCATCTATTAAGAAGTCAATCTCTTCTCTTGTATCTTCACGTGTTGTATCTTGACCCCATTGTTTGAAGAATTTTATATGTTTTCCTGTAATTGGAACTTTAAAATATGTTCCATCTAGCTCCCTTAATACATATGTGGCATTATTCAAAATATTTACAACCACATAAGGTCAAAATCAGCGTTTAAATTTTTTTCTAAGAGTAGTATGTTGGTTATCCAAGTTACTATTATACACCAAAATCCAATCACCTTCTTGAATTTCTTTTGGCCTTAACTGATGTTGTTTGTCAAATCTATCTTTATTTTTGATTCATGCCTACTTTAATTTAACAATTGCTTCTTCTATATCTTCAGGTCTTCTCTCTAATTGATGGATTTGAAGTATAAGAAGTTCTTTTCTAGACACATTGTCTTGCCAAGGTAAAATATTCCAAATACATATTTGCTCTTCAATCAGTATAATAGGCTTTTGTCCTTGTATCAATTTCGTAGGCATATATTCAGTTGTTGAACTTTGAGTAGTACGATTAGTCCATAAAGCAAATGGTAATAATTTTGGCCATTCTTTTGTCTTTCCTATATATGCTTTAACAATGGCTTTTACTATCGGAGGATGACCTCGCTCATTTTTGGTATTACTTTCCAGATTATATGTTGTTGTAAGTGCAAGCTTGATTCCTTATCTTTCAAAAAAATTCCTTGCCTCATATGTATCTAATTTTCCATGATCAGCAGTAATCTTTCCAATACATCTATATTTATAAATCACATCTTCTAGTAAAAATCTACAAACTCCCTTTGTAGATTTTGTTCGCAGAGCTCTTTCCTCAACCTAGTTGGATAAATCTTCTCGTGCCAAAACCAAATATCGCATTTGCCATAATCCCATAGGCATAGTAATTAAATCCACCATCCATTTATAATGTATTGCTAGAAGATATGTAGGATGCAATCCATCTCTGTATCGAATCTCTGAATATATTTGGCAAGTTTGATATGATTCCACAAACTTTATTACATCTCTATATAAATTATGCCACCAATATTTTTCTTTAAGCTTATTAAGGGTAGCATAAATACCTCTCTTATTAGCCTATAAGCTATCATGGAATTCTTGAATCAATTGCTCTTGCATTTTTTTCTTGCAAATTATTCTTTGCGGTATACTACTATCCCTTTTACATCGCTTCCACAAGTATCTATCTTATAAAAGGTAGTTGTAGGCTTTCCACCTAATTTGCTTGAAATAAACATCATTCCATCTTGGTTGCCTTGATAGCGTGCTCAAATAGTATCCAATATCTAACCATTCTCTTTCATATAGTTCTTCCATGAATAGTTTTGGATATTCCTTTTCTCTTTGTTGTGTTCAAGAATAGAAGGTAATACCTACATCTTTGGTATCATCAATCAAATCTTCTTCTTGTTTATATCTAGCCCGAGATAGCATATCCGCCACTAGATTATTTTTGTCTATTATGTACTTGAATTCAAGATTTAAAGTCTTTATATATGCAATCCTCCTCAACATAGCAATATCAAGGATATTACAATTGGTGATCATTCCCAATAGTGGCAAACAATCTGTTTCTACTATCACTAATGTCCCAATTAAATAATCTCTATCAATTTTTATAGTTGTCACTGCCTCCCATAATTCTTGTTTCACTTGTAGATAGCACCTTTGTCTTTCACTTAATACTTTGGCTCCAAATCATATAGCAAACTGATTCCCTTTTTCATCATCTTGTCCTAGTGCCCAACCAATAGCTATTGGATTAGTATCAACTGTAAGTATCACCGGTTTTTTATTCTCATAATTTATTCTACGTAGTACAAATAGAGAAAACAACGATTGCTTCAACCTTTGCATTGCTTCTATATGTATCTTCTCCCATTTAAACCTCTTCTCTTTTCGTAGCAGACGATAGAAAAGATCTGCTATATGTGCATAATGTGAAATCCATATATAATAAAATATACAAGCTTCCAAAAATCTCTGTACTTCTATTTGTGAGCTACAAACTTCCTTCATCTATTGTATGGCATCCATTTTAGTAGGGTCTAGTTTACGACCAAACCATCTACATAAATGCCCCACAATAAGAACCACTCGAATGCCAAAGGTTGATTTAGCTCCTGATAAGGTCAAGTGGACTTCCTCAAGCTGTGATAAAATCTTATCACAATCCAAAATATGACTAGATACAAATTTACGACACCTCCTCTAATCCATTATTTCTTCTTTTTGTTCTTCTATATACCCTTTTATTGGAATATCATCCAGGAAAGACATAGTTTTTTTTGGAATAAAATCATGGAGCACCTTATTCATCCCATTCATCATATGAGCAATTGAGTTTGTTGCTCCTTGTGGTAATATACATATTTTTACTAGCCCTAAAGGTGTCCTCATAGTAGTGATATCCCTGCTTCTTTCCGCAAGTTGAAATTGATCATACCTAGAATAAAGATCTCCAATAGAATAAATGGCTCTACCAATAAATGCTTCAGCAAATTCTCCAACAATTGGTCCCATTCCTGTATTTCTAATGGTTATTTGATTCATTGGTTGCATATCTTAAATAAACCATAGAATTCCATTTTTCTTTGGTATTCTAAATCAATGACTAAAATATGGTATAAATGATGGTTTTAAAATTTTTATTCGTATTTTTTTTAAAAAAATTCTATAAGTTTGGATAGATGCGCTCTAGGTACCGGAATTGTCCTTAGATACCGCGGAGCATGTGGAACTGTAAATATAACTATTGGTACCACAATACTTGGATCTACACATCCAATTTTTGAAGGTTCAAAAGCAAAAGCTTTTCCATACTTCTTCAATATTTTTTTAAATTTTATTTCTTCAATAGGTAGAAGAAAATCCGCAAATTCCACTTTCAACTCCTTGAACATACTTTCTGTAAACTTATGGCCAATTTGATCAAGATTTTGTAAATCCTTTTCCTTTGAAGCCTCTTGAACTTGGTGGTTTGAATCACTAGGCAATGGTATAGCTACAAGTATTATTTTTTTTTCTACAATTTTGTACCTAATTTCAACTTTGACTTCATAACCTTGAAATGCTTGTATAATTGAGTAGAGCTCTCTTGAATGTACTTGCACCACTTGATCTTCATCTGTTACTTCAACCTTTATAAGTTCTTCCAATATTTCTTCTAAACTTGTTTCCATATATATACCTATTATCTTGTCATCTTCATCAAGCACATGCACTCTTTTTAGGTCTTTTTTTTTTTTTATTTTTATAATTTTTTTTTCTTATTTTTATAGATCATTAATTTGCATATGTACAGCAAATCTACTCTTAAAAATTTTTACAACTCTTGTACAAAAGATACTTTCTTTTCCTTGTAAGAGTACCTTCTCTAACATACCACCACATCTTTATTCTATAGTGGTACCCTGCAAAAATCCTTAAACTCTTCATCAATCGTTGATAACGAGCCACTTTATAGATAATCCCTATTGCGCTCATGATTAGTAGGTATTGTAAAAAATTGCACTGCTTGTTTACTATCTTAGCTTCTACTGCAAGCATACGCAGATCCATCATCTAATATCTTAGTTTCCATCCTTACAACAATAATATATGATTGTCTAAAAATTATTGGATAAGAAGTATTGTTCTAAACAAAGAAGTTTTGTTCAATAGATACATCTCTAATTTTCACCTTCATATTTGGACAAGTGCCATAAAGATCTCCAAGTGTATTATTTGCTGCTTGGATCACCTAACCATATTCAATATCAATAGGCCACCTTCCACATTTATAAATATCTTTAGACATAATATTGATTTCAGATCCATAATCAATAAGAGCAACTACTGGATTTGTCGAATCTCCCACCTTCACCAAAGTCTCTATGGTGGCTCTAGCCCAATGCTTCTTAGAAAAATAACTAGGACCTTTGTCATTAAGCTTATTTTCATCTAAGAAAAATTGATCCTTTTGATTGATACAACATTTAGCCAACTCCAACTCTTCTTCTTTTGTTAATGTTGTATCTAGTGCATTGGATATTGCAGACTTTCCTGTCAATTGTCTTTTTTACTTGATAGTGTCAATAATGGCATCATGAAATTCTTTCTTTGTAATGCCCAAAATTTCTTATAACGAGAATTCAATTTTGGCATTCAACATCCTTTCTTCCAATACCCCCTTTAAATCTGTAGTTGCTTCTATATTTTATTGCAGCTTATAGGCAACAAGCTTATCCTTCTCCTTGTTTTTATCTGCTACCATCCTTTCTTTCCATTTTTTCTTTGGCAATGGTATATCTCCAAAATATGATTTTGATGGTCTATTCTCAGATGATCTATTATCCTACAGTGTAGATATCCCTTTATTCTATATTCTCTCTTCATCTCTTTGGGATCTTTTTTTATTATTTGGTTTCCCAAAGTTTTCTTCTACTATATTTCTTCCCCTCTTTATATCCATCAAAACTTCATGGTGGGATTTTGCTACATAAGCATGCATAGACATGGTGTCTACTGGGTCATCTTATCATGTAGCATTCTTCATTATTGTAGCTGTATTAAGTAATTCTTACCTTCTAAACTTCTCTTTATTTATACTAATAATAGTATGATTCTATAAATCTCCCATCTCTACATATTTATTAAAACCATCTTCTTTCTCCCTTATAACCTCTATGCCATAAGTGGTGGTTTTTCCTGATGCTATAGTATGTTGTGATAGATAGTCTTTTAATATCCTTTTCATCCCTCCCTTTCTAAAGTTTGTTTTGAGGAACTCACATGTATCTCGTAAAGAAAACTTTCCATCTTTCCATAAAATTACTCCTTGTTGTAAAGTATTAGCAAAATCTTCACATTCTTTGTGCCAAATACATCTTTGTATATATCCTTGCTTCAATGCAGGTTTAATTTCAAATGTTCCTCCTTTCTCTTGAGATATCTTGAAAATCCTAACAATCACTTCAAATCCTTGTCTTAATACACCTGCATATAAATTTCTTCATATCTCACAAATTATAAGCTTAAATGCCACGAAATCTATATGTGTAGCTTTTTAACACAAAATTTCACATTCTCCAATAAATTTGAGCCATGAGTTTGTCTGGAAATTCAAGTTATGGCTCCAATCATTACTATGAATAAAACCGCTTACTTATTGCCTTTGATTTGGAAGTGCTGCCTTCAACTCCCTATAGCTCCTTCATATGAACTCCAAATGCAACAATTCTTTCAAAAAAAATGTAGATCTTAAATTTGCCATTCTAATTGTATCTTCCGATCTCGAAAAGCTATTATATAACTCTTCCTATTCTCAAAAGAGTAACAGTGTATCTCAAATTGACACCTTAATTTCAAATGGCTATAACTTCTTTATCCTAATTCTAAATCCTCTAATTTTTGTACACAAATTGTAACCAAAATCCTAAAATTTATAACATTAGCTTTTAATTTCCTAATGCTCTCCTTGAAGTTGCCAAAATCCTTGTTAAGTTTATAGGCAGCCTCCTCAAAGCCCATTGGATATGATATTTGATCAATAGGGATGAAGTTTCTCATTCCTTGTCTTCATTCAACCATGCCTTGATTTCATCCCTCCCAATTAGCCTCCTATTAGCTTAAATTTTCATCCTTAGGCTCCCACCTTCTCTCAAGGCTTCATACTAAACATTTAAATCTTATAATTTTTAAATATTATAATAAAAATAAGTAAAAATAAAATAAAATAAAGTTTTTTCTATCAATCATTTTTAATTTAATTTATTAACTATTCTAACACACATCTATACTAATAAACATATAATATGCTTTGATTAATTTTTACATATTGTAAGTAATTACAGTTTGACAACGTCGAATCTTTTCTTGTTCAGTAAGAGGTTTAAAATGTACCACATCAATATTTGAATGATGCTCTATCATAGGTGAGGTAGTATGGTTTGGTGTAGATATTGACACAGCTCCAACCATTTCTATATCTTCACTTCCTATTAAACTTGTTGCTTCTTGTGGTGGTAAATTGAGTTGATGTATTGTAAGCATTAGCTCTTTCATTTGTTCTTGCATTTGTGCCATTGCACTCTTCATTTTTGCAAGCTTTGCTATGATAATACAGTAGGAAGGAAGGTGTCTATTCTCACTTCAAGAAATGCAAAATAACACATTCAAAAGAAAAAAATTTAGAAACAATTTCAATTTAAAAGTGGGTACTCCATAACTTCAAATATGTTTATGCCTTATCAAGATAAAGGGATAAGCCATTCTTAATCAAAAAAAGATAAAGCTCTGTTATTATATGTGTATTTTTGTTAATTTATTAAAGACAAGAACTTGATGAAAGCAAATAAACATATGAAACTTCTATGAAGAAGTATAACAAAATAAAAATAAGAGAGTATGTATATTAAAAAAAATTAGAATGGCTATTGCCACAAGACAAGAAAATTATAGACTCTTGAAACTAAATTAGAAGCAAGAAAAGAATTGATAAGAGTGAAGAAGGCTTCACTCTTCTCTCTATTTATACTATCTATTTAAAAGCTACGTGGCGATATTTTATAGGACCTTCTACGCATGTCTAATTTGCAAGACACGTGTCAAACTTGCACGACAAGTTTTTCACATGCCCCACATACTTGGCTTGTTTCGCAAGCTATCAACATGTGCAATACATGGCTAGCTTGTTCCACAAGCTACCAATATGTGTGCTATGTGGCTAGCTTGTTGACCAAATTTCTAACCTACCAATCACCTATAGACATGTATAAAGGTGATTTTGCATCTATGAGGCTTCTAGAAAGCTTCTCTATCAGATATTATCAAATCAATTTGTTTTATCTATTTCTATTGATTTATATTAACTAGATAATTATTGGAATAAATCTTATGTCCGTAACAAATATGCATTCAATAAGTACTAAATTTCTTAAGCCTTCTTGCATACAATATTTTCAATCTATAAATTTTAATTATTTCATCTCAAATCCAATGAAACTTTAAATTTGATCTTTAATAAACTATAAGACATTACAAATTTCAACCCACTTATACTACTTCTATAATACTTAAAAGAACTAAAATTTTCTTATAATCTTACTTAAAAACAGCTAATCTTTTAAATAAAATATACTTCTAAGCTCTAGATTATTTTTATTATTATTGAAAATTCTTAATAAAAGACTAGTTTTGAATTTTTAATGCAAAATATAAAATATTTTAGAAATTAAAAGAATCCTAAAGAATTATAATAATTTAAATATTAAAGTAATTTAAAGAATTAGAATATAGGATTAAAATACTAAAATTAGACTTTATAAATATTTTATTTTAAAAAATTACTTACTAGATTTTTATTAAATTAATTTAAATTATTTAAAAATTAAGATTAACTGATTTTAATAAAAATTATAAAAATAATATATTTTAAAACTTCATTTAATTCTAATTTAAAATATTAATTCTATTTTTTAATATAAATAATTATTTATTACAAAAAATTAATTAATTAAACTTTAAAAAAATCAAGATATAATTTTAAAGAATATAAAAAATAGAAATTATATCATTATAAGATGTCAAAAATAAATATTATGAAAAAAAATTTAAAAATATTATTTTTAAATTTTTTTAAAAATTAATTATTTATTGATATTATTTATATAGTATTTTAAAATAATTTATTATTTTTTAATAGAAATCTAAAATTATTGAATTCAAAATTTTTAAAATTTTATTTATTATTTTAAAACTAATATAATATTGAAGAAAGAGAAGTTAGAAGCCACAACACTTAACATCAACAAGGTTGTACACAAAGAGAAGTGTGGAGTAAGATAACTCTCACTTCTAACATCCATTACTTATAGGTGGTGGTTGCTGTCCTAAAAGACATCTTCTACTCTTTAACTTTTACACACATGCTCCTAGGATCCTTTGGCACATACCGCAAGGGTATCTAATGATCTTAGAATCCTTTAATATTTTACAAATTATAAAGATATCCTATATTATGTACTAATTTTTCTTATCTAATCTTTTGGATATTTTCTAGTAGATATCTTATCTTCTTGACTTTGATTCTTTATCCTTAACCACATCCTATATCCCTAAAATGCCCTTTCTATAAGCTAACAACCAATCTTTTGACCATTAGTAATCTACTTAAGATAATATTTTTTATTAGATGATTTATTTTACTTTTATTATTATCTATTTATCTCAACATTCTTACTTTACTAATTATTAAAGGCTTTCAAACTTAATGCATTTGTTAATATATGATGCCTATTCTTTATCAATGCCTTTGTCAATAAATCAATAAGCATATCTTCTATTGTATAATACTTCATGTCAATTACTCCCATTTCAATTTTTTTTACTAACAAAGTAATATTCAATGTCAATGTGCTTGATTCTTGAATAATGCTTTGAATTCTTTATAAAAGCAAGACATCTTTGATTGTTACACTTTATTGGAGTTGCTTCTAATTGCACAAATCCAATATCGTCCAAAACTTGTCTTAACCAAATTGCTTCCATTGCACCATAGCTTGCTGCCATGTACTCTGCCTCCATTGTAGACCTTGCAATTGTGAATTGCCTCTTGTAATTCTATGAAATTGCTCCCACTCTGTAAGTCATCAAATTGACTCATTAGTTGTTTTAAGATAAAAGAATGCATTTAGAATACCAAAACTACAATTATAAAGTAAAGATGTGTTTAGATGATGCTTAATGAAGGAGAATAATATTAGTGAGAAAGAAATAGGATCTTAATAAGTCTTAGAGGTAATTATTTTAGTTAATTTAATATTTTTTTTAATTATAAAAATTAGCATTTAGTTATTGAGACCAATATCTATATTAGCCTTCTATCTTTATATACCACTTATTAAAAATATATATATATATATATATATATATATATATATATATATTACTTAGTATGTAGAAGAAGCATAAGAAAGAAATCTCATGTCTTTTTAATTATTTATATAAAAAATAGGATTTATAATTGATTTAAATTAATTTTATTATTATAAAAAATTAAAAAGGTAGAATAAAATAATTTTAAATTGATATTATTATTTTAGAAATATTATAAGAATTTTTAGAATTTATTTAGAATTTTTTAGGAGTTTTTAGAACAATTTTGAAGACTTTGATAAAAATGAGTTTTATCACCTTATGAGCCATTATGAAGAATTGGAGTAAGATTTGAGGGCCATACAAGGTTTCTAGGCTAATTGGATGTTTTTGAATACCATGGTGAAGTCAAAATTATAAAAAAAATGAATTTTACTAATAGAAAATAAGAGGATCAATAGCTAGTATAGTCCATGTAGGAAGGGAGGTACACAAGTCCTATATGGGTTGTGGCACCTTGAATGTAGGTAGGAGGATAAGACTCAGGCCTCGTGGCCCCTCTAGGACACTCTTATACACTACTTTTGAGCCTTGGTGAGGTTTGAACTCATGATCTCTTAAGCAAGTTATCCTTGAGGTAAAAAATTTTCACTTAATTTTTTTATTATTTATCTTTTATTTTTGGATTATCATAACTTATCTATAGTAATTTGGATTCATATATTTTTTATACCATTGGAGAGATTAAAAAATTATCTATTCAAAAATAAAACTTTTTATTTTTTATTTTTATTTTTTATTAGATGAAAATATAGTGAACAAATTGTGACGTAGTTTTGAATTGTGTATTTGCTTGATATCTTTTACTTTTCTTGTTTTGTGGTTGTTATTCTTGTTGTACTTGCTATTTGCTTCCTTCACTTCACACCACTAGTTATAAGCAATTTTTAAGTGAGGCTATCTTATAACTTGGATTGAGGGGTGAAAATTTATCCTCATATTTTGGTGCATTTATTGAGAGATAGTACTTCTAATTATATGGATGATTGTGAAGTGAGTTAATGGTGGTTGATCCTTTTTGTGGACTTTTTGAGTGAATATTTCAATGCTATCCTCTATCATTAATAAGTCTTATTTTATTATTATTATAATAAAATCTTTTATCATTTATAGTCAAAACTAGACAAAAAATAATAATGATAATAATAATAATAATAATTTCAATAGAAAGTAATTTGTTCTCGGATTTTTATCAATCATTTTTTATAAAATTGGTATTTGTATTTGGAATTTTGTGAGATTGTGTATCTTGATGTTAGGTTTTTTAAAGAGCTATCATACATTTGATTAGAAGGGGATTCATTGCCTTGGCAATTTTGTGTACTCCTTATTTAAAAAGACATTTTTTAGTTTCTATTGACTATTTTTAATTGAACTTTTTTTGGAATAGAATCACTTAAAGGATAAGCTAAGAAAGATATAATTTTTCATTTATTTTTCATCAGTATTCAATTTGTGGTGATTTTTGGAATGGAGCTCATCTTCAAAGGTTTCATCACTTCCCTCCTTGTAAGTTTCTTATTGAGAGCCCATCTCTAGTGGTTGAGGGATTTAATCACCATCTCTACCTTTCATATTCTATCTTTTCATAGGAGACAAAGAATTGGTTATTTGATTAAACAAGCTTTTATTTTATCCTTGTAAATCTTCTTATAGGTGGCCTTTTTCTAGTGATAAAGGGATTTAATCACCTTCTCTACCTGCCATATCCCATCTCTTCACAAGTGTAGGATAGAAAAGGTTCTCTAATAGTAGTTTAGACATATTACTTCATTCACAATACAAAAAGAAGAAGAAGAAGAGAAGAGCAATCACCCAAGATACCACACTTCTAAAGTAAGCCTATAATTAAGTAATTTGATTAAATTTTTATTTTATTAAATTAATACACATTGTGGATTGAAGAATATAGGACATAATATAAGAAGTGGCACTAAAAAGCTAAGTTTCAAGTAAATTCTTTGGCTCTTATCAATTTATTTCAATTCTTTTTAGTTTAGCAGATACACGTAAAAGCAAAGAGCGGAAGCTATGAATTAGAGGGTAGAATCTAGAAGAAAGACATGAGAGAGGTAAGTCTTCAATCTCTTTTGTAGATATGGATGTAGAAGGTAGATAAAACCTTTAACCTATTAATTTTAAATCCTAATCTTTATTAAAATATATAACTTGGATCAGATAGGAAGACATTAAATATTTATTGGCCTTTATTAACAAATATCGGTTAGCTAAAGATGTAACAAGGTGAGTTCTCCTTCAAAGTGGTGTCAATTGATTGCAAAGAATTTTTTTGTAATATAATCTTTGTTGTTAACCATTATAGTGGGTAATTCCTTAATAACTTTTGTATGAAGAAATAAAAAAAAAAAAAAGCTTGGGCTCCTTGCCCTCTTAGTATGGAATTTTTCTTCATATTATTGTTGATTAGGATCGCTCCTACATAGGATTGTATTATATAGTAAGTAAAATTTGGAAAAGTATTGCTTGAAGTAATACTCAAGCAATCATTTTCTCTTTATTTATTTATTTATTTATTATCCTTCCTTATTAGAAGGTATTTTAAATAGATTGCAAATGGACGGCAAAAATACTTTTTAAATTAATTTTTTTAGGGATTGGTATATTAAAATTATGAGTCTAGATGAACTTTATGTCCATAGTTGTACTAGATGTATTATTCTATTAGATCTAGACAGCCTAAACTAATTTTATTTATAAAAAAATTTAAATTTTTTTTAAAAAATTCGACTCTAAAATTTAGAAGAATTCAAGTCTAACGATTGGACAACCAAGACATACCTACAATATCACAAGATATATTTGTACTCAATCCATTGAAACTAAATCCTAATCAAATACTAAAAGAAGATAGATTGGACTTAAAATCCTTTAATCTTGTTATAGAATTAAATCAAGAAGAAAAAAAATCAAGATCTAGTTCTCTTTCAATGGATTATAACAAAGAAGCCTCTTCCAATCTTATACCCATAAATTCCTTAGTCCAACCAAGGGATTTGCCTATTGTAAATCCAAAGGGATTGCAAGTAGCTTCCATGTCTCACAATCTCCCAATCTTTAAAGGAATTAGGGATGACGATCCAACATCACATGTAAAAAGATTCATGGAACTTTTCACAACATATTTGATAATCAATCTTGAATATTATCTTGAGTGGTTTTCAAGTGCGTAAAGAAATGGAGCTTATAAACGGTATAAAAACCATCCTCTTCAAATCTTTAAAAATTGAGATATGCTCATGAGAGTATTTCTAAAGAAGTTTAGATTAGAAGTGAGGCAAAGTAATACCTTTATGGTCCTTTCTTCTTTAAGATAAGAAAAAGGGGAGGAGATTAATAAATATATTTGGCAATTTGAATTAATAGTAAATTGATTTGTAAGAATCGTTTTCACAAATAACACTCTTATCTACTTTTTTATCTAAGGATTCAATAAAAAGGGTACGATTAGAGAAATCTTCAAAGGAAGGCCAAAAAACTTAGAGGATGCCAAAAAAATAACATGGGTGATTGAAGACATTAACAAACAACAAGAAATAATGTGAAGGAAGGAAGAAGATAGAATTCCAAGTTTTATATCAATCTATGCTCAAAATGTGGATAAGTCTCAAGGATACACTTAAAGAACTATGAAAAATTAATTCCAACCTATAAATCATTATCCTACACTGTTAGAGATTAGACTACCACCTAGCATTCCAAAATTAATATATCCAAAAGATAGAAATAGGTGGAAGGAAGAATTTAAAAATGAAGTCTTTCAAAATCAAAAAGAATTCCAAAATGAGCTAATATAACACATAAAAACCATACAAGAATAAATGATCTTATTAATCAAAGGCCAAAATCCAAACCAAGTCCCACCTCCTATAGAATCTAGTAGGTACACTTTAAGGTTGTGGTATACTCAATATAATCAATTGGGGCACACTAGTTAGTTTTCTTTAGACCTCCAAAATTATCAATATAATCTTATACGGCAACCATCTTACGTTCTTTTTTATAGAAGCCAAGTCAATGTAGGATCTAGTTCTCATCCACAAAGCCATAATTATCATAATTAAGGTTTTAAAAACCAACCAAGACCAAGATACAAAATACATCAATTTTGTGGCAAAAGACATGTACTTGGTAGTTGTTGGATAGAAAATAGAATTATTTGTAGGAATTGTGGAAGAAACCACCTTACAAGCATATATAGGCAAATTGATAAGGTAGTTCTTTTAAATTTTCTACAAGCAAATTATCATCACCAAGCTCAAGATCATTTGAAGGAGCAAGAAATCAAAATTTTGACAATATCTTAAGATCTTTATATCTATTTTATAATTATAAAAATCAAAATCAAAACATATCTTTGGAACAAATTAGTGGTTGTAGGATGACAACTAGATTCACATATAATTCACATGTATTCTAGCAAAAATTCATATCTATTACTTTTAGATAGATCTTGATTAAAGGTAGCTAATGCAAAAATTGATTAGGGAGGTAAAAAGCCTCATATCATCTATGGGCCACCAAAAAACCTGGCTTAAATTTTTATTCAATCTCAAGGATTGTCTTCAACAAAAACCTCATTTCACTCTTCAAAAGATGAGATTTTAGATCTCCAATCACAAAAAGAATTTAAAAAGGAGGTTAGATTTGTTGATTTGGTAGCAAGCGAGGGGATTCATTCAAATATGGTCCAATCAATTCTAGTAGGATGTCTGGGCCCTAGACTATATAATTGGAAAAATGATGGAGAGTTCATTCAATGGTTGAAAAATCATCCTATTTCAAGTGAGGATGAGATTATAAATATTAACTTCATAGATGGTTTTGCCACTTAGTAAAATCATTAAAAAAAAGTAGATTTAACAATCTTAATAGATGACATTAAGTATGAAGATGCATTTGGAATAAACTTTGATGGCAGTTAAGTTCATGAATTAGACAAATTAATAGAAAAAAATGACCTTATTCCACTTTTACAATTTAAACAAACTTTCAAAGATCTTACAGCTGGACATGATATGATTAACTACCCACAAATATCAAATGATTGGTATAGAGGATCTGCAAAGCAATCTCATATAGATGACCTTGATTACAAGTTGATAGATGTCTCTTTAGAGAATGAAGATCCAAAACTAATCAAAATTGAAATTCAATTAACAGAAGATGAATTATTAAGTTATAAGTCATTAATTATAGAATATAGGGATATATTTGCTTGATCTTACAAAGACCTTAAGGGTATATCTTTGGAAGTAGCCTAACATTGTATTCTATTTCTTTCTAATTCAATTTCCATGAGATAAAAAGAAAGAAGAATGAATTCCAACTTAAGCAAGTTATCCTTGAGGTAATAAAAAAAACTCCTCCAAGTTAGATTTATTCAATCTATGGAGATTACAGATTGGATCTTACTAATGGTATTAGTTAAGAAGAAAAATGGAAAACTTTGAGTGTGCATAGATTATAAGAAATTTAACAAGTGCATCTAAAAGGATCATTTTTTCCTCCCATTTATAAATATCATCCTAGAAGAAGGGGCTAGCATGTTGGTCCTTTTACAAGATGTTAGGAGATTAGATTTTCTAAAAAAATTTAATGCCTTATGATTGGATACTTATGTTGTTAAAAAAATCTTTTCAAATAATTCAGTTTGGTTGCAAACATTGAATGGAGAAGATTTTCCTACTAAAACTTTTGAAAATAGATGTAAAGAATATAGACTGTGATTTAGAGGATACACAAAAAATAAAAAATAAAAAATAAAAAAAATATTAAAACTTATTATTTTATATTTGATAAATATCCAAAAGAAATTGTGGTGTTGGTCATAAGAGAGGTTATTATTGAAGCATCCCAAGTTCAAATCCGATGAGCTAATGTTAGTATAAGAAAAGACCAACCTCAACACCTAGTGGATATATAGGCCTAAGAAGGCTAATATCAAAATCTTCTCATGTTGAAGAAGAATTTAAAACTATTATCTATTTTTTTATTTTTTTTATTTTTAGCTTTGATTTTTTTTTTCTTTAATTATTAGATCTTATATTTGATTTAATTCTTTCTCTCTTCTTTCTTTGATTTTATAGAACAAATTTGCTTTAGTTCCTTCAAAGTAGCAACTCACTCATTTTTCTTTCAAATAGTTGTTAAAACTTCTATAGACAATTCCTCTATTTATTCAATAGCATATTGAAAGGTCAAATTTTGGATTCTTTTCCTTTGCAAGTTGTCCTAGAAAGTCGCTATGTATGAGTCATCAAATTGACTCATTAGTTGTTTTAAGATAAAAAATACATTTAGAATACCAAAACTACAATTATAAAGTAAAGATGTGTTTAGATGATGCTTAATGAAGGAGAATAATATTAGTGAGAAAGAAATAGGATCTTAATAAGTCTTAGAGGTAATTATTTTAGTTAATTTAATATTTTTTTTAATTATAAAAATTAGCATTTAGTTATTGAGACCAATATCTATATTAGCCTTCTATCTTTATATACCACTTATTAAATATATATATATATATATATATATATATATATATATATATATTACTTAGTATGTAGAAGAAGCATAAGAAAGAAATCTCATGTCTTTTTAATTATTTATATAGAAAATAGGATTTATAATTGATTTAAATTAATTTTATTATTATAAAAAATTAAAAAGGTAGAATAAAATAATTTTAAATTGATATTATTATTTTAGAAATATTATAAGAATTTTTAGAATTTATTTAGAATTTTTTAGGAGTTTTTAGAACAATTTTGAAGACTTTGATAAAAATGAGTTTTATCACCTTATGAGCCATTATGAAGAATTGGAGTAAGATTTGAGGGCCATACAAGGTTTCTAGGCTAATTGGATGTTTTTGAATACCATGGTGAAGTCAAAATTATAAAAAAAATGAATTTTACTAATAGAAAATAAGAGGATCAATAGCTAGTATAGTCCATGTAGGAAGGGAGGTACACAAGTCCTATATGGGTTGTGGCACCTTGAATGTAGGTAGGAGGATAAGACTAAGGCCTCGTGGCCCCTCTAGGACACTCTTATACACTACTTTTGAGCCTTGGTGAGGTTTGAACTCATGATCTCTTAAGCAAGTTATCCTTGAGGTAAAAAATTTTCACTTAATTTTTTTATTATTTATCTTTTATTTTTGGATTATCATAACTTATCTATAGTAATTTGGATTCATATATTTTTTATACCATTGGAGAGATTAAAAAATTATCTATTCAAAAATAAAACTTTTTATTTTTTATTTTTATTTTTTATTAGATGAAAATATAGTGAACAAATTGTGACGTAGTTTTGAATTGTGTATTTGCTTGATATCTTTTACTTTTCTTGTTTTGTGGTTGTTATTCTTATTGTACTTGCTATTTGCTTCCTTCACTTCACACCACTAGTTATAAGCAATTTTTAAGTGAGGCTATCTTATAACTTGGATTGAGGGGTGAAAATTTATCCTCACACATTCCAACAAAGAATACATAGCTTGTTGTTGACCTCCTATCATTTCCATCTTCTGCCCAATCCGCATTATAATAACTATGCAAAGCAATATTATCACCTCTAAGGCACAATTTGAAGTCCAATCTGCCTTTTAAGTACCTTATGATCTTCTTGATGGTTGTCCAATGGATTGGTCCAACTTTCAACATGTGTTGACTTACAACACTCACCATATATGTAAGATCTACCCTTGTGCCAACCATTGTATACATGAGTGAGTTTAATATTGCCTTGTATGGAATACCTTGCATTTCACCTTCAACTTTAGTAAACTTCTTATCTATGAGCTTCATCAACTTTAAATTTGACTCCAAATATATTCCAATAGGCTTGCAATCTTCTATATTGAATCATTTTAATATTCCTTCAATATACTTCTTTTGGCTTATTTTGATGGTCTTCTTAGCATGATTTCTTACAAATTCCACTCCTAAATAATAGTAAAGCTCTCTCAAATCACTCATCTCATATTTTTTTTCTAATTTTGCTTTCAATCAATCCATCATCTTCAAAGTATTGGTTGAGATGATTAAATTGTCTACAAAAAGAATAATAATCATCAAGAATTCTTTTAATTGTATTACATATATAAAATTGTCAACCTCATTCTTTACAAATCTCTTATTTATAAGAATGTATCAATTCTTTGATACCATGCCCTTGGTAATAATTTGAATCTATACAAGAATTTCATCAATTTACAAACAAGATATTACTTGCCTTCTTCAACAAATCCTTGAATTTGATCTATATAGATGTCTTCTTCCAACTATTCATTCAAAAAAGCTGTCTTCACATCTATTTGATGCATTTCTAAGTCCATTGCTATCCTAATTGCCACAAAGGTTCTAATGGTGGTAAATTTCACCACAAGAGCAAATGCCTCATTAAAATCAATACCAGCAACTTGTGTCAAGGATACAAGAATATATAACAAGAGACTTGAATTGGAACAAGGTTTTCAAAAGAAACCAATAAGAATTTGAATTAATTAGATGAGTATACAAACAACACCAAGAAAGATGAGTTAGAACTCCAAGAGATGCGTTGTCGAGACTGAAGAACTCTTCAGCCTTGACTCCTATATATACTCATCTCTAGGATGCTTCTTGAGTAGCTTCCATCAAACTAAGAAGCTTCTCAAACAACTTCCATCAATTAAGAAGCTTTTTGAACTCTTTTTACTAATTGGAAAGCTACTTGAGCTCCTTTGACTAACTAGAAAGCTTCTTAAGCTCTTTCCACTAACTAGAAAACTTCTCAATCAACTTTCATCAATTAAGAAGCTTTTAGAATATTTTAGAAGGTTCTATGAACCTCCATAGTGTATGTCCCTAATATCACCCCCTTCTCTAGCGACAAATCCTAGAAAGAGCTCAAACTTTTTACATACGTAAGAAATCAAGAATATGTTGTACTAATGAAGTTATGTATTCTATTCTCCATTATTGAGCAATGGATTCTACTAGTCCTCAAAGAAATCGCCTATGGCCTTGAGCTAATACTTCCATTGTTGAAATATCCCATCCAAGGATGTGATCTTCATTGGGGCCTTCAAAACATCCTCTAAATAAGATCTCAGAACTGAAAGGATTCACCTTTTCAAGCTTTAACAATATTATTAAAGCTCAAGCATTGGAATTGAGACTTGCGTAGTTGGATCTTGCTCCTAATGGCTCCAATCAAGGTCATGCTTAGCGTTGAAATGTATTGTTCTCACTTTGTTCAATTGAAGGTTGTGAAAATTACACTAATTTGTTTGAAGCCTATGTAACAAACAAATCTTCTGAATCTTATTCTCTCAATGTTTGAAGGTTTGACATGGTAACTAACTAGCTTCTACTACTCTATTCTATCTTGGAACAGACAACTACATATAAATGAAAGCTTTGATTTAACTCTTTCTTTCTTTATGAGTATTCTTTGAATCCAATCTTTACTAAAATATTATCATTGAATATGTTTGGATTTGTAAGAATAGAATCGATGAAATTCTTGTACCTTTTGAGTGTATTAGCAAGATTTGCAATCGGTTCTTATAAACGCTCATTAATATCATAGCTCCACCAATAAACAAGATATTCTTATTTATCTCACTTTGGCTATGAATCAAGTATATTTTCAACCTCGCATTCTTCATGGTCTTTAATTTTGATATTAGACAGCAATTTTTGTACTCTTCATAGAATATATGATTCCTTATAAGATTCTAAAAGAGAGATATAAAAAATTAGATGTATCTTTATAACTAGTAATTCTAAATGATATGCCATTGGATTGATTTGTTTTTGGACCCAACCTTTGATAGTCCAACTTATTATATGGCTGCTTAGTCTTGATATTATGTCAAAGAAGCCATATCTTATCTTAAATATAAAAAGTATGTAGTTGATTTTTAAATTTATTTGTAAATACCTTGTAAGCATCTTGAGCTACTTGTAATTGAAGCTTCAAGGTTGTTTGGTGTTGCGATAGCTGCTTTACAAATCTTTCAGTCATTGGATTATTATTCTTTGTTGTATTCCACAAATCAAGCCTTGAATGATATCCATAGTTGGAGTAAAAAGATGTTTGTTGAATTGAAGCATGAACAATATTATTATATGTAAACTCCGCTAATGGTAGATACGAGATCCAATTATCTTATTGATAATTAATATTACATCATAAATATTATTTTAACACTTAATTAATTTGTTTTGTTTGGCCATCAATTTGAGGATAGAAACCTAAAAAAAGTTTAATATTTACTTTTAATATTTCAAAAAAACACTTCCAGAACTTAGATATGAACTAGGATCCTTGATCATATATGATATCATTTGGCACGCCATAATATTTATATATATTGTTAAAAAAGAGTCTTGGCGTTTCTTCACTACATGTAATCTTTTTGCAAGGAATGAAATGAGCTAACTTTGTGAGCCAATCAATTACTACAAAGATGTTGTCCAATAAATTAGATGGTAGTAGATTTATAATGAAATCCATCGAGATAGAGGACCATAACTATCTTGGAATAGGTAAGGCTTATAAAAGTCTATAAGGGCGATGTTAAGGATTTTTGGATCTTGAAGAGATGTTGCAAGAAAGCACAAAGTCTTTCACTGCTTGCTATATTTGAAGCCATTAAAAATCTTGAGAAATAAGTTCCAAGGTCTTATTAAATTCAAAGTAATCTACAACAAGAAAGTCATGGCAAGATTGAAGAAGGCGCAATCATATTGGTCCTTTTGAGATATACAAACATTCTTCAAAGTATAAAAGATCTTCTTCAAATTTGATTTTTCAACATTTTTTTTCAAGCAATTCTTAACATCAAGGACCAAAGCATCATTAGTGGTTGTAATACACACCTCATTGAAGAAACTAGGATTGATAGGTATCGATGTAATAGTAGCACAAAGGTAAAATTATTCCGATTTCAATAAAGTTGTATATTGTTGATCAAATACCGCCTCTCCTATCCTTAGTATAAGATATGATCTCTTCAAGAGAGTATCAGATAATTCTTGTTGCTTCTCAAACTGATAAGTGATGATAAAATTAAATCAAGATAGCAACATATTCCATCAAGCTTAGCAGTGATTAAGAATCTAAGCTGACATAAAATATTCTAAATTCTTATGATCTGTATATACAATCATAAGATGCATTACTCCTTCAAAAAAATAACGCCATTCTTGAAAAGAATCCACAATAGAAAGAAGCTTCTTATTGTGGATTTTATAATTAATTTTGGTAGCAGAGAATTTTTGAGAATAAATGTAACAAGATAGAATTTGTTGTCTATATCCATTTGTGAAAGTACAGCCCCCAGTGCAAAATCTGAAGTATCAGTCTCTAAGTAGAATGCCTTTGTAAAGTCTGGATGCATCAATATTGGAGCTATAGTAAATGCCGTCTTGAAATCTTAGAATGCCTTTTCCACTTGAGGCCTCCATTCTAACTTATCATTATATGTCAATCAAGTAAGAGAGGTGGCAACTTGAGAGTAATTTTTGATAAAGATCCGATAGAAATTAGCAAATCCAAGAAAACATTGTACATCTCTCATAGTCTTTGAAATGGCCCATTGCATAACCATTTCTATTTTTTTGATATCCATCATCAAATGCTCAGTAAATATGATGTATTTCAAAAATTCCATCTTAGGTTGGTGAAATACACATTTCTTTGATTTGGCATATAAACATGTATCTTGCAATTTTTGTAATATCAATTTGATATGCCCCTTTTGTTCTTCCAGATTTTTTGAATAGATTAAGATGTCATCAAGATAGATCACCATGAACTTATTCAAATACTCTCAAAAGATATTATTCATTAAATGCTAAAAGATAGTGGGTACATTTGTTAGTCTAAAAGGTATGACAATATATTCAAAATGTCCATACCTTATCCAAAATATGGTCTTACATTCATCTTCTTCCTTGATCCATACCAAGTTGTATATTCCACAAAGCTCTATTTTAGTATAAATCTTAGCTTGGCCAAGTTGTTCCAAGAGTCTTAAAATTAATGATAGTGGATAACGATTCTTTTCCATTATCTTATTCAATCTCCGATAATCAATGCATATATACAAATAACCATCATTTTTCTTTATAAAAAATATAGGTATACTTATTCGAGACTTTGAATGTTTGATGAAGTTTTTTGTAAGATTTTCATCAATATAATCTTTCAATATCAAAAGTTCATTTTGAAAAAGATTATTGATTGGACCAAAAGGTGGTTGTATTCCTTCTTGAAGATCTATAGCACAATCATATGGTTGGTGCTCCGGCAATATATCGGCATTCTTCTTCTAAAAAAAATCTTAAAATTTGTTATACTACTTTGAAATACTTGTTGATGAAGTCATATCTTCTTTAATTGGAGTTGTGTGAATAACAAACGGTGTATATTCTTTGGCTAATCTTATGAAAGCCCTTACTCCAACAAATAAAGGTTTACTAATTTATGGCTTTTTTCAAATTTTTTTGCAGGGATTTCTATGAGAAATATTATTCTTTGTAACCTCCATTCTATAGATGGATTATGTTTTTTTAACCAAGATAGCCTAAGAATAATAGGATTTGAAGGAATTCTAATAACGTTGAATATAATCTAGCTTCTATGATCTTTGAACAATATTTCTATAGATGTGGTTTCATGGATGATACTACCAAAAGATAAAGGTCGTTCATCTATTACCTCTATATGAATAGGTTTTGATTTTTATACTAGAGAAATTTTGTGAAGCTTAGTGAATGTCTCATCTACAAAACAAGCAGATATCCACGAATCTAACAAAGTGGTTGTCTGAAGCTTTTGAAGGCCCAAATACAAAGAGATTATAAAACAACAAGCACGTTGAACAAAAAGAGAGGAATCTAAATTTTTTAATATTGGATTGTTCAGCTGCACAATCCCTATTGTAGCTGAATATTATTATTTTCTTGAATAATTATACTTCTAATTTTGATAATGTGTCAATTTTGTTTCTTCGGGCAATTGCTAATCTTGAGGCCTTCTTTGCCATAATACAGGCATAGACCTTCTTTCATCTAACACTTCTTTTCTTGTAGACTAAGAGGTTTATATCATACTGCATCAAGTTACATATCTTCTACTTCTGAGTGTGAATTCAAAATGCTTATTGATATAGTAGGGATATATTGGATTACATGTTGTCTTATTGAAGCCCATAAACATTGATCTTGTCGATGTTGAAATAATTGATTATTATATTTTATATCTTGGCTAATGGCTTCATTGAGTAATTGTAGATCCGGAAAGGATAATAACAAATCCTTCACATTATCTTTTAATCTTCAATAAAATTGGCTCATTAATTCTTCTTTATCTCAATTGATGTTGTATACTAATTGCCTAAAATTGGATACATAGACTGATGCAAAGAACACCTTTTAACGTAATGCTCAAATCTTAGCTGTTGTCCATTAAGCCTTATCATATTCTCCAAATACTTCTATAAATGCTTCCATAAAAATTTCAAAGTTGCTCAAAATTAGTGATTTTTTTTCAAAGAGAGCAAACTATGATAATGCTTATCCCATAAATAAGGTGCTAATCAATTCAATTCATGATTCTCTTGTCGGATAAGTATCAGGTTGTAGAACTGTTATCATTCAAATTTAATTGACAAATCTTCAGAACTTTGAATGCATACCATCATATTTCTCTAGAAGACTAACTTGAGGCTCTTTACATTGTTAAATAAGTAGATTTTCTTAGCATAGTATAGGTAGTACTGCATCCTTAAGTGCAGAAGTTGGGAGTGGATGCAGTCTAGATTGTGATACTCTAATTGTTGAGTCATTATGAAGTTTTGCAATAACCCCTTCAATCTCTACAATCCTAATAGATAAAGTAATAAAAACACTTATAATAGCATCTAATTTAGACTCAAAAGATTTAGTCTTACGAATGTCTTGACCTCTAGCTATTTCAAGAGAAAGAAGAAATGAATCTATAAGAAGACAATATTGGTTTAGAAGAGAATAATCCATAACCTCTAAAATGCTTTAAGACCTTTAAGGAAAAGGGTGATCTACTTTCTCACAAGAAAAATAAAGCTCTAATATTGCAATGAAAAAAATATCAATTTAGAGGAGGATAATCTGCAACCTCTAAAACGTTGGTATACCTTCAAGTAGAAAGATAATTTACTCTCTAACAAAAAAGATGCAACTTTGATATTGAAGATGAGATTAGTCTTGACAAATTATCAAAGATACAAGAATATAGAATAAGAGACTCGAATTAGGATAAGGTTTTCAAAAGAAATCAACAAAAACTTGAATTAACCAGATGAGTACACAAACAACACTAAGAAAGATGAGTTAGAACTCCAATAGATACGTTGTCAAGATTGAAGAATTCTTCAGCCTTGATCCCTATATATACTCATATCTAGGATGTTTTTTGAATGGCTTCCATCAAACTAAGAAGCTTCTTGAGCAGCTTCTACCAACTAGAAAGCTTCTTGAGGTCCTTCCACTAACTAAGAAACTTCTCAACTGGCTTTCATCAATTAAGAAGCTTTTAGAATATTTTAGAAGGTTCTGTGAACGTCCAGAGTATATGTTCCTAACAACTTATGAGTATCTTTTGGCAACTAATCTTGTCTTATATCTCATAATATTATCCATTGTATCCTTCTTGGTTCTAAATATCCACTTATAACTAATTGAAGCTTCATTTGGTGGAAGTTGAATCAATTTCCATATTTTATTGTCCATGAGAGATTTGTACTCTTCTTCCATAGCTTTCTTCTATTTCATAGCATCCGTGGATTTCAATGCATCACTTAATTTTAGTAAATCAACAAGAAATATAACATTAGCATGTTCTTCACTTACGTGAGGAAAGATGTGATTCTTCCACCGTTCACTAAGTGGTCTTCTTTCTCTCAAAAGATATCTCTTTTCATTTAAAAAAGAAGATTCATCATATTGTACTTTATGCTTTTTTCCAACCTTCTTCTCCCTTAAAACTTGTCTTTTTTCATTCAAAGATTTGTACTCTTCATCATTATTATTATAATCTTCAACATCTTTTTTTTTTTTCATTGCTACTTTTAGTAATTATAAAATCCTTCATCTTATCCATCTTCTTAAGTTCTTATCTTTGATTTATATCTCCATCATCTTCATTTTCTTCATCTTCTTTTTTCTTTATTAAATTTAAAGATGTGTCTACAAATACACCATTACTCCTATTTAGACACATCTTGAAGTACTTACAAATATTCTTATGTTCCAAAAATTCAACATTATGGTTTTTTATGATCTTTTTGGTGTCCAAATATATTAGCCTATATGCCTTGGTACCTTCACAATATTCCAAGAAGACACACTTTGTATCTTTTGCATCAAGTTTGGACCTCATACAATCTAGTGTCTTTGTATATGTAATGCATTCAAAGATCTTCATATATAAAATACAAGATTGTCTTCTACTCCAAGCTTCTTGTGGTGTCATTGATGCAAGAACATTTGTTGGATATCTATTCCTTGTATATACTACATTTATTACAACTTCCGCCCAAAACTTATAACCAAGATTTTGAGTATAAAGCATGCTTTTTGTTATTTCTACAATGGTTTTATTTGCCCTTTCAGTAATATTATTTTATTATGGAGTATATGGAATTGTGGTTTGTCTAGCAATTCCTTCATTCTTCAAATAAACATCAAAATGCTTAGACATATATTCACCTCCATTATCCGTACACACCATCTTCATCTTACAGTCACTTTATTTTTCAACAAGTGCTTTAAATTCTTTAAACTTCCAAAAGCACTCACTCTTGGTTTTAAGAATGTAGATCCAAATCTTTCTTGAAAAATCATCAATCAAAGTGAGAAAATATCTTATTCTTCCAATACTTGTAGTCTTCATAGGTCTACATACATCAAAATAGACAATCTCCAATAACTTTGTAGTACATGTTGCTACACCACTTAGAAATGAGGTCTTTTGTTGTTTGCCTTGTATGTATCCTTCACATACAAGTTGTATTGTATTTTGGCTTATTTTACCAAGATCTAAATTACTTACCATAGATTTAAGCTTTATCATGTTCTTCATGTTCAAATAGCCAAGGTAACAATATCATATATTCAACTTATATTAGTTTAATATAAATTTAGTAAAAATAACTACTTCTATTCCATTGACCTTTTTATAATTGAGGTAGTACAAATTTTCCTCTCTAGACCCCTTAGCAACCATGTTTCTATTTAATATTTTTGCAAAACATCCATTCATATTGAATTAAATCATAAAACCTTCTATTACAAGTTTACTCACCGAAAGTAGGTTTTGCTTCATCTTTGGCATATGGAGGACATCTTTGAATTTGATTCTATTGGTTTATCCATTCACAAATACCTCCACCATTATAGAGCCAATTCCAATAGCTTTACATGTGCCACTATCCACCAAGACCATATTTGATGTTGGAATAATCTCATTAGTATCAAATAAATACTTATAAGGTGTCATATGCTTAGAACAATCTAAATCCACAATCCATCTTGCCATGGCAGCTATAGAGGTTCCATTTATTGCCATGAATGCATAACTTTGTCCTCCAAATTCATGTTGTATACTATTTGCATTCTTCCTCTCTATTTTTTTGCCTTTGTAATAATTTTGAGCAAAATGTCCTATTTTGCCACAAATGAAGCAAGTTTTGACATTATCTTATTTATTTGAATAGTTATCCTTGCCTTGACGTGATTAGAGTATTCAATCTTCACCTTAAGGTTTTTTTTTTCTTCTTCTTGGTCACTTTATAAGAAAGTCTTGCTGTAACGTAGTCCACAACTATTTTGTTTGATAGACTCTAAAGCCACAATAAAATAGTTGTAGGATTCCAACAAACTCATGAACAGAGTCATGACAACATTTGTATCTTTTAAGGATTTTTCTACAATAGCAAGTTAATTTGCAAGTGTCTTTACCTTATTGATGTGTGCTATGAAGTCTTTACCTTCTTCCATCTTGCAAGTGAAGAACTTCCTCTTTGTGTAGATGGTATTAAATAAGTTTTTACTTTTATAGAAATTACAAAGAATCTTCTATGCTTTTTTTGATCTTTTGTAAGAAATAATATGGAAGAAGTTTTTCTTCATCAATATTGGTTGCAATCAATCCAAAAGCCTTTTTTTTATAATATTTGTACTCTTTTTTTTCCTTTATATCAGCATCCATGCTTAGAGGCTCTTCACTTTCATCTACAATATCCCAAAGATCTAAAGAAATCAACAAAAGTTCCATTTTTATCTTAAAAATAGTAGAAATTTTTACTTCTAAATTTTTCAATTGTTCTCAAGCCTTCACCTTCACTTAAAGCCATGTCTAAGAAAGAGATGTATCAAAAAAGATCAAGAGAAGTAGTCCTAAAGCTCTCAAAATCAGCAAAAAGGTATTACTACCTTACAAACTTAAAATGCCCTTTTTATAAATAAACTAGTGTTTTTACTCTCAAAACACTTTCAACTTCACTTCTAAGACTTCTCACAAGTTCTATAAACTATATAAATGCTTCAAATCTGATTTTCCACTCTCATATCACTTTTATGCTCATAAATCACCTCTAAGCACCATAAGAGGTGTTTTAAGCATCTTAAGCTTCTTTAACACATGCAACTACAAAGTTAGTCCACCAAAGATCTAACTCAGCAAAAAAATATAATATTAATATTCTATAATATCACTTTAAGGTGTAAATAAAACTCTAGATCAAAAATACACTTAACAACAAGTAAGAGCAAAGCAAGATTTAGATCTAGATCGGAATTTCAAAATTAGGAGTTTCTAAACTTCAACATCAGCAACACCAACACGATCTCCTCCATACAACAACAAAGACTTCAAAGAACTTCAAAACTCATAAGTAAAGGTGAGTGGGTCCATAATCTATTAAAGAAAAAAAATTAGAAACCACAATACTTAACATCAATAAGATTGCACACAAAGAGAAGTGTGTAGTAAGATAACTTTCACTTCCAACATCCATTACTTACAGGTGGTGGTTGCTGCCCTAAAAGACATCTTCCATTCTTTGACTTTTACACACATACTTATAGGATCTTTTGGCACATATCATAAGGATATTCAATGATCTTAGGATCCTTTGGCATTTTACATACCACGAGGATATCCTATACTATATACTAATTATTCTTACCTAATCTTTTGGATATTTCCTAGTAGATATTTTATCCTCTTGACTTCGACTCTTTGTCCTTGACTGCATCCTATATTCCTAGGATGCTCTTTTTATATACTAAAAGTCAATCTTTTGACCATTACTAATCTATCTAAGATAATATTTTTTATTAAGTAAATTATTCTATTTTTATTATTATCTATTTATTTCAATAATTATTATTATTATTTATTTATCTTAATATATAAAATATAATTTATTACTTTTATTAAATTTATATGATATTTTAAAGCTTATATATAATATATATTATTAATCTAAATCAATAATATATATATATATATATATATATATATATATATATAGAACTATTTATTTAAAAAATTGATATTTCCATCCACATTCTTATTATTTTCACCCATAAACAGGATTTGGATATATTTTTGCCATTTTTCATTATAACAACCATTTCCAAGCAATGTAATTGGTTTCCAACAACCCATTACCTTCTATTAAAGCTTTTTTTTGGTAATGACAAGGTGGGACTAAATTGCTACCCATAAGGCATTAGTGATTTTTTATACAAATGAGAGTATGGCTAAGTATAGAGCTAAATAAAATAAGCAAAGAGAGGATAAAAACTATAAACCTTTATAAAGACAATACAATGTACCATTTGTAACTCTATATATGTAGTAGAACTACTATATCATGGTAGTATTCATTTGATGGGTGGAAATATCAATTTCCTTTATTTATTATATTTATTTTTATTGGTTTTTTTTAAGATCTTTTTTAGAATTTTGTATTTTTATTTTTTTTATTTTTTATTTTTTTATCTTAAATTTAAAGCAATCTACTATAAAATGACTTAAATTATGACTTTTGTAATATTCATTTTTTTAAATTACATCTAATAGTATATTTTTAGGATAAATCAAATCTTTATAGTTTTTAAAAAATATAATTATTACAAAAAATTATAATTATTCTAAATTTATAATTTAAAATACTTATTTTAGTATATATATATATATATATAGATTAATTATTTAATTATATATATAATTTAATTATTTTTTTTTATCTAAGATAAATATTTTTATTATTTTTTAAATTCTTAATTTATTTGAAGTAAATATTTTTTATGAATAAAAATAAATAAAAAATTAATTTAGCCTATGATTTTTTAATTTGATATTTTTTTAAATTAAATTATTTATCAAATTATAATTAACTAAATTTATATATTTAAATGTACTTATAAAATATATTATTTAAAATTTCTTATCAATTTAGATTTTCATCACATTTAAAGATTTTTTATAAGAATATAATTAAATCAATATTAATTCTTTTAATTTTCTTTAATAGAAGATCTTCTTATTTATATATATATTATCTTAACTATATATATTATTTTTTTAAAATTATAAGTTTTTTATATTATTTTTTTACTATAATTATAATTTGATTTAAAAAAGGATCGACAAGCCAAATTTAAAACCATAAATTTTACTACTTATCAATAGAATTACTTGAATTTTAATTATTATTTTGCTTTGTTAAATTTTAAAATATCACTTATGAATATTGTTGATTTGCAACTATTACTACATTTATAATACATTAAATTTAATATCTAATACTATTAATTAGGTTATTAAATTCTAAATATATAATTATAATAAAAGTTTTTAATTATAAAATAATATTATTTCTATAAAAAGATTATATTTTTTTAATCAATTGAAAGATGTATAATTAAGAATAAAAATTTATAAATTATAAATAAAATAATAATAATACTATTAAAGAATATGAAGAGATTAGAGAATCTTGAATCAAGATTAGAATGCATGAAGGCATTAAAAAGATGAAAAATAGATTTAGTCTTACTCCCATACATATTAGCTATTAAATGAGGTCATGTAGAAGCTTCTTAAGGATCAAAAAGCTTTTCAAACAATTGTGCAAGTTGTAGATTGTTTTTTAATAGCTTTTTAGATTCAAATTTTTTTATAGAAGTTTTTACAATCACATGGTAAATCCATCTTGCATCCTAGAAGTTTCTACAATGTCTTTAAAAAAAGTGCTATCAATCTAACTTATTTCTATTATTTCATAAATCTTACAATTCTATCATAATCTACAAAAATGATATAATGAAATATTTAGTACTCTAAAAATATTTTAGGTTTTTTTTTTTTGTTTTTTTTTTTAGTTTTTTTTTGTCTTGTTTTATCTTTTATTTTTTTTTATCTCTCCTTGTTTTTAGTTTTTATTGCACTCATCTAAAAAAAATTGAAACAAAAAGTTATGTAAAAAAGTTTATAATATAGGTTCTTTTAATAAATAAGTTTATATAAAATTATGAATAAAATTTATTCAAGATAATGATATTTTAAACATGCATATAGAAACAAAAAAAATGAACATTTTAATTAAGCATTGAGTTGAGTTTGTAATAGTATTAGTCTATAATTTATTTTTAGATTTAAAAAATTATTATTATCAAAAATATTATTGATAATAAAAAAAATTATATGTATATGTTAAATAATTAAGTGAATGATTCTTTCTAAAAAGATATAATTTGGTAGAAAATTTATATCATATGAAATATTTTTAGTATTTAATTTCTTTTTAATTAAATTTTTTTCATAAAAAATATTTTAAAATATTTTTTAATTCTAATTTAAAAATATTTTAGAATATTATTATATCTAAACTTATATTGTATATTTTTGTTATATGTTTAGATATAATAATATAAAATAAATATACAATATAAGTTTAGATATAACAAAATAAGTATTTGTATTTATAATAAATATTTTATGAATTTAAAAGTACCTATAGAAATATTATTAATTATATAATTTTTTTACTTAAATATATCTTTTATTAAAAAAAAAGTTTTTTATTTTTAAATTTTTGTATAAATAGAATTAAGGTGGAGCTAAAATAAATTCTATATGTATTATTGTCTATGTTTAATATGATAGGTTTGAAAAATAAAAAAATTATTATATAATTAAAATGTCACATTCTTGATTATATGACATTTAAGGCATTTGATGTACTATTATTGAGGTTTTGAAAACATATTATAATAGTTGTAAAATATTAAAAATATACTTTATATATATATATATATATATATATAAGAATATTTATAATAAAAAAGATTTAAAATAAGAGTCTAAAGTTGTTTGTTGCTCTCTACTAAGATCTACAATACTAAGCTTATTAGGCTTTTTAACTATTCTTTAGATACTAGTGACATCTAGCATACTAAAATGAATAGAATTTTCTATAGTAAAATGAAACAACATAACTCCATGATATTTTGTATCTTCAAGTTTAATAATTAGAAGAGGTTGTTCATTCACATCACCCAAATTATTCAAATCAATATTAAGCTTAAGTTCTACACATGGATTAATATCCAAAACTATTTGTATCAATTTATTTGTACCTAAATCTTGCTGTGAAACATCTTCTCCTTCCATGTTGATGTACTCTTCTACTAATATTTGATCATTTTCAAAATGAAGTTTTCCAATCAAAGATGCAAGCTCATATAATTCTTTCCTCAATTTGTATTTCTTTCTTTCAGCATCTGTTACAAAATTTATATTCTATGTCAAAGACAATATTCTAAACATTCTCCAATAATTACAAATAATTTGGTGGTCTATGTCTTGCCATATCTTATAGCATAAGGGCTTGCTTAATATTTGGCACTATTTTTTTCAAATCATGATGGGATGAATCTATATATTGTAACAACATCCATTCTACAAGTTTTTACTTGTACCTTATCTTAAATGAAGCAATTATCTTCTTATCTAAAAGTTGTATGACATTGGTCAAATTTGGTAGAAAAAATACTAAGGTTAAATTATTCAAAGTTAATGTAGAAAATCCATGAGATAATCCAAATAGAATACTTGATACACTATATGATGAAGCATTGTCAAGGATCATGATTACTTTTTATTTTGATTTTTAAAGTTGCCATTGATTTAAAAAATCCAATCTTCAAAAATATCCCTCTTCATGCATATAATTCTATTAAAATACTACCAAATATATTCTCTTGGCTTCCATTTTCTAAAACATCTTTGTTACTTTGATTTATAAAATAATACCAACTTCAATTTATTTGTTCCAATGATAATGACAACAAGGGCAAGAGTACAATAATCTTTTTAAAGTTTTTATCCTCTCACCTTCTCTTATATTAGTGTAATGTTTGGTTGGGCCTTAAAATATAATCCAATCTCATCTATATTATAAATATTCTTTGGTTTGTAATTTGATAAAAGAATTGGTAGTTGGCTTAAAACTTATGATGCTTTGGTGTTTGAAGCATCTTTACTCTCACCATATAAATAGTATTTGTTTAACAAAAGAAAAATATATCAAAATTATGTATGTATGGCATGGTACCATGATGAGTTTTTAATATTGATATAATTTTATTAGAATGTTATTCTACTTTTCAATAATTATAAAACTAAAAAAATTTCACATATATAAAATTGACCATATGATTGTTTAAATTAGTAATAATGGTAGAATAATCACTAATATCAAACTATCCAAAATATTGCTATTGATAAAAGCTTAATAGATTCTTTTTATAAAAATAATCTATTCAATGTATCAAGAAAGAATTACAATATAATAACTTGTAATTTCATATTTCTTTGTGAATTTTTCCAACCATTTATTGGAGATCTTAAAGCAATAATATTTATCCACCTTCTCTTAATTATATGAAAATTGTTTAAAAAAAAACCTTTAAGCCTTGTAATCTTCTTGAGTAACATGTCATTTGTTATAATTCTATTTTTTAATCTTATTGATGAAGAAAGAAAGAACAAACAATACAATTAGAGAAGATATAGAATAATTGTGAAATTCGCTAATGTAAATAATTTATAAAATAAAAAATATAAATATAAATTATCATGAGGTTGAATGGCCTTGATTTCCTTTGTAAAATTATTTGAAAGAAGAAGATATGTTAATTCATTTGATGACATGATGTTACATGGTTCCATGATGCATCAAGTAGTTTGAAGTAGGAATAATCACATGTTTGAACCATATTAATAAGGTGGATTCAAGCTCTAGATATTTGGCCTTTTTCACTCTTTTCACATCTTTAACAACCTCATTGATGACTTCTACAATTTTTGTAGAAGTTTTGATTACTTGGAAACTATATATATATATATATATATATTTTTTTTTTTTTTTTTGTTTCTTAAATTTCTAATTGAATTTATTAGCAATAACTTATTGGGTTCATGAAAGATGAGTCATGTGAATAGATAATATTTTTTTTTTTCCAAAAGTATTAAATGAATTTTCTTTTGATTATTAGTACTCTCTATACTAAAAAATAAATATATACTATGTGAAAATAATAAATCAAAGTGATTCACTAGTTATACAAACTTCAAACATATGTCTTATATTTTTTTAATATTAAAAATAAACACATACCATTATAAAATATAAATTTAGAATGACTCACTAATTATAAAAATTCTAAACATTAGCCATTATAAAATATAAAATTAAAATCACTCACTAATCATACAAATTCTAAACATATGCCATAAGAGGTCTCTTAATAAATATCTTAAAATGGAGGGGTTTTGATTGTCGTATTATAATGTGTCATAATTATATTATAGAGGGAGTTTTGAACTAGGTAAATTAGTTGTAAAAAAATATGTTATATAATGAAAGTTGTTGCATGATTGAATATCATATTAACAAGGTTAGACTTTACCTCTAAAGCTAATTTGACTTCTTAATATGATATCTACTTAGATGCTTAGAATTAACTTCAATAATATTTTTGTATATATTTGAACATAATTGATTTTAGCTTCAATTTTTTTTACATTAATTTGCATGTAAAAATTATAATATAAGTTTAAAAACATAAAAATTATTTTTATAATGTGATATTTTGCATTGATCTATATTTTAGTAAAAACAATATAACTTTAAGTGTAACAATGTTATGTTATTCCAACTTTCGAATTTTCTACCTAGATAATTCAAAAAGCATTCTTACATCTGAAAAATAAAAATCATCCAAAAAATCATAAATGAGTCTTCCATAGAGGATGAGAATAAAACTTTCCACATCCACATTTTAAAAGTTAAATAGCAATTACCTGATATCTGTTCAATAATAAACACATAAATAAAGCTTTACACTTGTGTTGTACCAATAAGTGTAAATTCTGAAATCAATACCCAAAAAAAACAAAAAAGAGAAGAGTAGGAGTCTTAAGTACAGGAATATGTTAGAGAAAGCTTCCACAGATAATCAAGAATAACGATTTTGAGGGAAATAAGAAAGGAAGTCATATGTTATAAAATTTATTTCATGCATACCAACTTGCATACAAAGTCAAGGTAGTGAAAGCCATCTCAACACTAGAAATCTGCAAAATCGTTGTGGTAAAACCATAAAAGCAGTCCATCTCAAAGAGAACTATAAACGGGCAGTGCAAGTTGCCTTATCAGTAAGGATTACAGAATGCCATGCGCACAGATTTTTATTCTGGAATCAGCAACAAAGGCCCAAGTATCTGAAGAGATCCAGTGAAAGAATTCTGCTAAATTTTAGAAATGGAATGTGTCTGTAGGAACAAACTTTCGAGAGGGCCTCTCACTTTGTTTGATTAGTTGATGGACAACAGTGACCTGTTCTTCACGGTCTTCCTTCTCGCTCCATAGAATGCAGGTAAAGGTGGAATGGCAGGGGGACGTATCAAGGGTGAGCTCGATTTCTCAAGTGATGTATCAGTCTCAACAGAGTGAGCAGGAATTTTTACTGCTTTCTTCTTGGCTGCTACGAACCGTCCTGTAGGTGATCTTGCGAAGAAGTGTCCCACGTTCGGCTTACTAGAAGCTCGGTTGGGTTCGTCATTGGCTAACCTTGCTTTGCCCACCTCTGCCCCTGTAGAGTTGGAGTTTGGCGCGTATGCTGACTTCTCCTGGGTCAAAATATCAACAGCAAGAATGTCCCTCTTCATGGTTAGTAAAGCCTGGCTGGCAACCTCATCAAGTCCTGCAAGGTCATCGTCATCACTCTTGGAAAGTTCTGGTTCGGGAGTTGAAGGACTATGCACATCATGCATTATGTAATCCTTTCTTGGTGCTTCTGAGGCCGCCGGCTTTGTTTGTCGACTTTTCCGTGATTTCCCTGTGAAGCTGTCACCATGATGATTTCTGGCTTTAGCACATCGAGCTCTCTTCCTTTCATTTAAAAAGCTGTGGTGTTCACAAAGCGTGTGACCCTCCATAGCCATCATGGGGCACTGCCATTTCGAGGAGTCATTGCTCCCATCCTTCCTGGCACACCTAATCCCATCTTGTACTCCAGTTTCTGCTATGATTCTGGCTTGCATGGCCTTCAGAGAGCCTGGAATAGCGCCCTTAAATCGGATGTTTCGTTGAATTTGCAAGTCTTCATCCCCTGTCCTGGACTTCCTGCTCTTGAAAGATCGATTTGGAACAGATTTGAATTTGGCATGTGTTGGCCCTGCCATGTCCAGATCTGATTCGGTGGACTCTGTCGGGATAGATGGGCTCGGAGCAGCACCAAGTCCACCACTGTCCTCATGTTGCTGCTTTTGAAAGTCTGTTGCAGACTCAAAAAGATTCGTCTCAAATGCCTTCTGGAATGCTTTCCTCCGAGTCTGTACACCTGCACAAACCCGCACGTTGACAGAATTAGACAACATGTGCATCCCTTCATGAACAAATTTGGAGGGCACTCACCAATGATCAAAAAAGTGTCAATCATTGTTGTTTTGCATGAGTATTACGTTTTACTATGAGCAACAATACTCGCAGGGACCCTCTATATATATTATGAATAAGGGGGAAAATACAAACATGTTTCGCACCTGGGCTTTCACAGAACTGCTTTCTCTTAGATGATCTCTTTGAAGAAGGTTGAACAAGAAATTCGCACAGGAGATATCGTCCCTTCACTTCTTCAAAATAAGGACCATTTTTCAAGTGAGCTTTCACTTGCTCTCTCCAATTGTGCGCTAGCCTAGGCAACGATGTCTGAGATGCAAAACTGGAAAATAAACCCCGCAATGACATGCCCTCCCGGCCAGCTGCCAGCAACTGCAAGTAGAGTGAGTGCAGCAATGATCCTTCTGGTTCCATCGACGGATGGTCGCCGTCTTCATTGCTATTGGAGGGTATGGCTGATCTGGGTAAGCTTGCGTTTCGAGCTATTTCTGGAGAACGAAAATTGGTCTTCTTCTGTGAGTTGAGGAACTGGTCACAATCATAAAGATCGATCTGCATGAGAACATATGAATCGTCACATCAGTTGAATGTCATCTCAGGAAGTAAGACATTTTCTTAGAGACTTGCCCACGAACTTCCTCACTAAAACCGAGTGAAGAGCACATCTATGTGCGCATCAGTGCTGGCAGGAACAGCCGGGGATCTTTAACTTATGTCTTTTCGTTGAATTTCATCCTGATTTCACTTAAAAGACAAGCTATTCTACATCTTCCTGTTTAGAAATTCAGCAGATCAAAAATGCTATCATCTCATGTGTTAGTTCTGGAGCTAGGTCAGGGTTCACGGGAGCGTGACCTCAACCTACCTACAAGAAGTCACAGATTAGAAAATTATAAGAATTCTCTGGCACAAGTTACAATTTCAGAATATTAGGGTTTGTCAAACTACATCCATCAGTTCCGTTGGCTCTGTCAGGAATTTGCCATAAGAAGCGAAAAACTAAGAAACAAGGTATCTTGTAACAAGGCACATTTACTTGTCATAGTAAACAAAAGCATGATTTAATGAACTCGTCCAAGTACATTTAGGACAAGAAAAGACCACATGAAAATATACTCCTCTGATGACGGGAACCCTGACCAATACATTAGGTCATCGTACTCGAAGGCACTGTTTGTCATGGCAGATTCACCTTTGGAATTGAAGCGATTTTGTCTTCATCTGGGGTATTTTCCTCAGATGGAATTGGAGTTACGCCATCTCCCCCGTTTCGAATGCCATTCCTTCGCACGAAGTATCTTGTGGGATTACCATCGTCATTTTCTTCTTCTTCTTCTTGTATGTATCTTCCTGGATACAATGCTGGGTCACACAGGTTCATCTGATCGACATTCGTAATCTCTGTGTCTATGGATGGACTTGATGATTGGCCATGTACCAAGGACTCCTGTGTCTTTTCTACAAAGTAGAGGCCTTCAGATCTGCATATCAATGTGTCACTCTGTCTTCTTCCTGGCAGCTTGCACTTGTGCTGGTCCTGCACTTTGGTCCATGGTACCCACTCAGGAATATCCTGGACATGCCGTTGCTGCAACTGGCCAGATTGCATCACCTCTGACATCCTTGATATATCAATCGCATCAGGATCAGATATGACATGGTCGACGATTCGCGGTGCCATAGCGCTCACGACTAATTGTTCCCTAGAGTCCATCACTCCGGTTATCTCCGAGAAAGATGTTCCCCCATTACGCACCCCCAAATCTTCACGCTTGTTGCAGCCTCCGTCTTGAAAAACGCATGGTAGAAAAGAATCTCGACATGCAGGCAACTGCCGAGGTTGCTTTCTGATCCTCATTTTCTTCGAATGCTCCCTAGAGAAGTTCGAAAACCCTCTAGTGCTCATGCAACAGGTCAAATAAGAAGTTCAACAATACCCTAAATATAGCGGTTTTTCTACAGCAAGATCATCGTCGCTGTGAACCAGAGCGTGTACAATGTCTACACATTGCGCGCTATACAGTCTTACAGCCCCAAGAATGTACGTCAGGAGGATATCACTATCGTCACGACATATACGAGTACAGCTTGAGACTCGACCCTTGGAATTATAACTTTTCGATTAGATTATCTGAATCTTTCCGCATCTCAAGGTTTGATAATCTCAGGAACGGGTTTAGAATCTGAGGACAATACGCGAAACAAGCCCCTGAGTGGCTGTTGAAGAATCTGAACCAAATTTTGCTGTGACTTCACAAGCACTCATCATGTCTTACCTATTTCTTGGGCGATCAAGTGATAATTTCGCTTGAGACGGAGAAAGAAGAACACCATCAGCCTGTGATTAGGGGCAGAAACTGTTGCAAGTCACGAATGCAACTAGGCAGATAGCGCAGCGAACTTCCCTCACGCTTGACTTCTGTATGATTCAAAACCGGAAATATAATTGCAAAATAATGAAGCACCAAGAACACGATCGAGGGTTTATCAACTGTGATATAGGAGGTACCAATGCCGGATCCTCCTCACCACACAGGGTATCTGGCAGACTCACACCCAAGCTTCATCGCTCACAAGACTATGAGCTGCGCAATGTGGTACCTCCTTGCATGTGCTTGACCTGACTACAGTGGCCAACGTACGGATGTGCAGCAGAACCTGAGCGACAAAGAGGTTAACTTAGCGGCAAAGGCATGGACGAAGGAAAGGGAAGGCCACAAACGAAAAGCGAGCAAAATATAAAGATTCGCAACGTCGGTGGCGCAAATGAACCCCCCACAAATGGTCTCCCCTTACACACCGTAGCCTTCAAACTCGCACTGAACAGATCTTGGCGCCACTCGCGGCTATCCAAATGAACCTGGAAGCGTCGTCGGGAGCGAGGTGGGCGACCAACAGACAGACAACCGCAAAGAAGGCCCAAATTTAGTCTCACAAGGGTTTCACGTCAGACGATGGATGTGATCCTGTTTTAAAACGCCTCACAACAAGGAGTAGGTAATATTGAAGTCTCGGAGTCTCTCGCAACCTCAAGATGGAGTGCAACCATCGATAACACATTGATGTTGCCAAGTTCAATTATCAGACTAAGCAAAGCAAACAAGGGCATCATCACTGCAGTCATTGCCGGCGCTGTTGGGTGCAGTTCAATAGCATGTCACGCTCAAGATTCTTGGCTCCCTCAACCGACATTCATGGATGGATGGCATCGCGGTGAGTGCATGGGAGCCAGGCGAACGAACCTTAATCAGCGATGACCACGCCCTCCCTCCACTCTCCGCATCTCTGTGAACCTTCCTCGATCGACAAAATCCATGCACTTACTCAGGGTTTGCCCCTTATCTGAGCCGTGCCGCTGCAAGTCGGACACAAAAGTAATCGCCCAGGTGACGTAAATCATGGGCCATTTTCTGATCCGCTGTGACAGTTCTGCAGGGATGATTCCAGGGAAATTATTCGAATTTTCGGGTGTGTAACTCAGTAATGCTTTGAACGTTTTTCAAGCTTAGTCTATGTGCTTGCCACACAAGAAGACAATCTGATAAAAAAGAATTCAGAAATCCGATGGTTACGCTGTCAAGGATAAAGCCCCAAAGCATTTGAGGATGGACCATTCGCGCTTCTGCTTAACGTTCGTTCTGTTTAAGGGTGCCGTGCTGTCCCGCAAGTTGGCGGCAGCCAGGTTCAACTGACGATTGATCACCGTCAGAATTGACGTAACGCAGAGAATCCATCCCCAACCAATTCCTTCTCAAGGCATTTGGCGTTGCAGACGTTATTGAATGCGAAATTCGTGTGAGGAGTGTTAGGACTTTTAGACTGCCCCCTCAGTGCTCCGATAGCTTTGCTTCGCAAGGACGGCTCCCGCATTTGATCACAAAAATTCTGAATATGTCGCAGAGAGCGTATGGAATGGTTCACATTTGCTTCACCTCGAAGACTAGCTGAAATTCCCAATAATTTCGATCATATCTTTCACTGACTTGCACAGAACGAATCGTCTCAGTGTCATGTCGGCAGAGAGAGATCATTCCTCTGGCCTCGACTGCAACTGCTTGCACAGCGCCTTTTAGCATACCTGCCATTCCACAGGAGTAGCCACATGTGTAAGACGGCGCATTGATTTTTCTGTCTCCACCCATGGTGCCTGGTTCTGACACACCTACGTCTGCAATTAACATCGCAGGACCATTACTGTAGAATAAAGCAAGAATCGCCGAATCCACCCCAATTCACTGAGCTTAGTAATGGCTCCGTGAAATAGGCCAACATCGCAATCTGAGCAAAATCCCATTCCAACGCATCACGACCACGATTACATTGTTGCATGTTGCTCCTGCGCAACGTCACAACCCAGACAGTGGCCTGTCTCTTCGGCGTTGGTCCACACCGACGGCTGCAGGGTCCAGCCACAACAAACAAAAAAAAAAAAAAAAAAAAAAAAAAATCCGCTACTGCTGCAGCAAATGGATCCATGAGTCCATTCTCTGCGTTGTCTACACACAGAAAGTTTCTGATCCTACAGTTCAGTAGATGGTTGTGGGTGAAGAATTAGACAGATGAAGCTTTAGTATCACTTGCTTAATTGCTCACCATCTTCTCGGCTGGATTCTGCACGAGACTAGATTCCTGGAGGTTTTTTCAAACAGATCCATGACTCGGTGCCCACAAATGTAGATGAGGATAAGACTGTGTCAGATTACTGAGGACTATGAGTGGAGTAGTCGGGGATCGAACTCTCGTCCGCTCCAGCTGCTCGTGATTCAAATGTGATGGGGAACCTTCAGATGGCAGTTGCTTGGTGAAGAATATTGTTTTAGTTCAGTGTGAGGTAAAAAGATATGTGGTTATATAATTTTTAATTTTTAATTTTTTTCTTACATATGGATATTTGTGTATGTATGTATGTCAATCATATCTTTTTTTTAATGCAATATTTCAATGATTTACTGCGTTTAAATTGTGATACCATTGTGTGATTTTAGGAGAGCCTGTAATGTAATGAAAATAGAGTGGTATTTTATTTTTATTTTTATTTTTTTAAATGTGATGGTGAGATTTTTTGATGTTTGAAATTTATTAAATGAAATTTTAGTATTTTTTTTTTTTTTTTAAGTCTGGTAAAAAGTTTGGGAAAATTGGTTGATGTTAATAATAATTGAATGTTGCGATTTCTTTGGATTTTATTAGATCGAAATGATTTATGATGATTTATTGAAAAAAAATATATACTGTGATCTCTTCATTATAATCATTTGTACTACAAATGATTTAGCATGGATATTGGGCTTTGTATTGTATTCATGTTGTTGCTTTCAAGATGCTTTAAAATTTTTAATAAAAAATTTCATATTCTTTACTTTGATTTGTATCATAATTTAATGTTTTTTTCTATAATAGTATAAAACTATATATATATATATATATATAACAAAAAAAAAGAAAAAAAAGAAAAAAAAAAAGATAAGAAATTAAATCTTGTTGGTTGGTTGTTGGTTGGTTGTCAAGTAAATGATATCACATTCATTGTTTAACTTTGTTTATTTTGTCATAAAACATATATTGTTTAAAAAGTGTAACTTCATGTATAGCTAGTATACAAAGTTACCTTTTGAAGTCCATTCAATAAATTTCTCTTTAAAAATTTAAGATTATTAATTGATTAGAATTTCAAAACTAGTTGTCAAAAAATTATATCTATTAGAATTTTTTTTGTAAAAATCATTCAATATAATTATTTTCTAAAAGTGCTTATTATTTAATTATTTTTTCTTTAAAAATTTCTTATAGTATTTTTTATAAAATCTTATTAAAGAAATATTATAAATTTGATAGTAGATAGTTAGATAATTTAATTATAATTACAAATACAAAATTAATACTTCACATGCAAATGCAAAAAAACCTTATTGGTCTTTAAGATAGATTTTTTTAGCTATTATATGTTTTTGATGATTTCAATCTAAATCATGGGACTTTGTATAAATAGGAGCAAAAGTAAAACAAGTTCTCTTCTAATAGCAATGGGATTCTTTTTTTCTTATGTTTAAATTAAAATAATATTTAAATTAAATAATATAAAATAATACCTTCAATCTAAAAAATTTGATATTTATATTAAAATATAAAAAACTTAAATGAATCCTTTTAGGTTTTAATTTCAATTGACATTAAAATTAAACTATTAATAGTATCATTTTGTTCAAAAATCAATATTTAAATAAATTTTAGAAAAAAATCATTTCTCTTATATTATTGTTATATTGCCCATATTATTCATGGTAGTGGTGAAAAATACATATATATATATATATATATATATATACAATTATCATTAGTTATTTATACTAAAATGTAATTATGAAGACTTCTTTCTGAATTTATGCACATGTGGCGATTCTAAATTCCGCAGATTTAATAAACAATTGAACATTACATAAATCGTTATTAAAATGCATGGGTTGCAATTACTGTTTTATAGTCGATTAATTTAATGGAAGTTAAATTCAAAAAAAAACTTCAGCATCATCAGCCGTTTTCAATGCGCATATAATATTCATACAAAAAGTTATAAACTTAGAGTTTGACAGTTTCATGACTAAAAAAAAACTGTTGAAAAACTTGACCTTAGAATAAATGAAGTACACGTCGCATGATAGTTATATAGCAAAAACACTTTGTTATTTTCTCATGAACAAAGCTCTAGAATTTGTATCGGGACAGTCATTCTTACTAAATTCAATCTCTGCAGAATAACTAAAAATGTTCATGTTCCATCAAAAGCGTATTTGCATGACTAACAGATGAAAAAGCACTCTAAAATCCCCCTTCCAAAGTACAGAAAAAAAACACATATTATGACGTACGACAGCTTGAAACCATAGTTGGTGTTGAAAATGCTCAAAACGGAAAAACATCAAAGTGATACATTCTTAACTGATTATATATATAGATGATGAAAACAAGCTCGCAGTCATATCATAAAAGGTATGAAGTACAGAAGTTAGAAGGTGTACAATTTGAGCATTGAAAGGTTGCAGCTGGTGCGTAGATTGACATGGAGATGTGCAAGCTTCAACTGTGTCTTGAATCTTCGTGATCGATGGTCTCGACTGGTTGATTTCCCTTCAAGTGGGTGCAAACTGATGTGATTTCTACTGCAATGCCCATTTCTCATCTACTAATTGGGTCGCTGTAGGCAACACCAGAAAGACTGGAGCTTACTTAACTGAGACACGCATTTGGTCTTTTGCAAGAAATGTTCCATCTCCTGGACTTGGCAGGCCACACACCCACATGAATACCCTGCTATTCGGCATTCCAGACAGCAAAATAAAGTACTCAGATCGCCCTCACAAGTTGTGAGGGTTTCGAATTATGGCACAAAGGGCTTTTACACTCTTCCCTTGGTTCCTTCTCGCAAGAGAGAGGTCCTCCTCTCATCTTTACCCAGCAGAAGGATAACCAGGTCTTGTAGACAAGGAACATCACTTGGTGCAGTTGAATCTGCTGTGCTCCCTATAATTTATTTCCAAACACCAACCTCAATCAGACACATCACATTCTTGCACATTGCTTCCACTTTGTTCGATTGGTGGCTTCAAAACGTGTGAAGTTCACATGAAGTGTATGGAAGACAAGTGACTGGTTGGTGTATGATCTAGATACCAGACAACGCGGTTCTGTTGTTACAGAGAGGCAGTTGTAGTTCAACTGCAATAGCAAATTTATGAGTTGCAAGAGGACATTCAAAACTGATGGTTTTAGCCTCTAGATTTGCCAGATCAGGCACTTGGAATGCAATTTGTCTGTGCATTTAGCTTTCCAGTTGAGCCACTCAAACTTCCACACAAACTTCTACCTGCACACAAACATGTCCCCTTCTTAGCATGTTTTCTTACCATGTTATCACTTGCTTGTGCAGACTCACAGTGACTAGATACTATGTTGCTAAACAACATGCCGATACATTTAAAAAAACAATAGTATAAAAATAGAGAGAAAATAATTTAGATTATTTGTAATTTTTTTTAAAAAGCAACAACAATTCTAATAATGCATACATTAATTAAATAAGAGAGATTTAAATGTATGAGTTTAATTTAGATGAAAGTTAAACTTAAATCTGAATTAAAATATTTTATTTATAGTGAAATTGTTCAAATAAAACTCCATGATTTTCTCTTATCTATGAACAGTTTCAATTGCCACTGAAAGTCTTAAATAAGGTTCTAGTATAATTTGAAAGGAATGCATTCTTACACTTAATTAATATATACATATATATAGATAGAAAAATAAAATTTTAAGTATCTAGATTTTATTGATATTTTTTGAATGCTTTATTTGATATTATCTATAATATCTTAATTAATTAGAGGCATATTATTTAATCTAATTTCTAAAAAGTTAATTTATTTTTACTATAGAAACTATGAATATATATATATATATATATAAGATTTGTTTTTTATTTTCAAAAGAAAACTTTTAAAATAATAAACATTAGTACATAATAAATATAATTAATATTTATGTTTATTAGTGCATAATAAACATAAATATTAATATCTTAAAAGTTTTCTTTTGAAAATAAAAAATAAATTAAATATTTAATAATTCTACAAAAAAAATATTATTTCTTAATATATCCATCAAATACAAGAATATAAATAAAAAAAATCTATGTTTATTTTTATTTCTTTATAAATTGTGTGTGTGTATATGCATATTAGTTTATATCTATAAAACTTAAAAAGAAAATTTATTTTTTAACATTGATTAAAGTTTAAAAATCAAAATTTTTTATATAATAAGAATATTAAAATTTTATTTTATAATATAAGATTTGATTATAAAATAAATAAGCAAGAATATATATATATATATATATATATATATATATACATAATTCTATATATAATATATTAAAAATAAATTATACTTAAATGGTTTTTTTTTTTATTAAGAATTTTTATGTAATAACTACTAAACCTATTATTTTAAAAAAAATTCACTTATTTATTATACAAGCATCAAAAAATAATAATAAATATTTAATAAAGTTTTAATAAATAATTTCATTAAATTACTTACAAAATTTTAGCACAATAATTAATTTTTGAATTTATATTTTAATTTTTTTCAATTGATGCATAAATATATAAGAATTATTATTTAATTTATTAATATAAAATTATTCTATATCTCTTATTAAATTAATATATTATTATAAAATAAAAATTAGAAAATTAGATTATTTAATTTTTTATCACTATATTATATAATATAAAATATATTTATTATAAAAAAAGAATTATTATCTTATATATTTATAATATCAAAATATTTAATTTATAAGATTTATAAAATTCTATTATTAGATAAAAATAGATATATTTTATTTCTAAATAAAATTATTTTTTAATAAATAAAAATAGTTTTATAAAATTAATCTAATTTTATGGTATTAAAATAAAATCTTTATAAAATTGATGTTATATATATATATTGATATAGAAATGCTTTCAATCTATATAAATTATAAATAATAATAATAATAATAATAAATCAAATAAAATATTAAAATTTTGTTATTAGAAAGAATATAATAAAATAGAAATAAATTATAAATAATATTTAAAAATTCTTAAATACATATATAGTTTTTTTTTTCATCTTGGTAGAGAAAGTTCATGTTAAATAAACCACCAATGTATATAAATAGATTTATAAGGGACTAGCTTATTTATTATAATAAATTTGAATTTCTAACCATAGATTAATAGATTCTCAAAATCCATTTTATATTGCTTCTTAGGCATAATTAAATAATGACAAGATTATTTATTTATTTATTTATTTTTTATTAAATTACTTCTTCATCTACTCTCTTTCTTCTTCATTTGTTAATAAATGAGCTTTTGGAGTTTCAAAAAAAAATTTAGAAAGTAAAGAATTGGTTTTTGGTTTTGGTTTAGATTCTTGATAGCAAGCCAACAAATTGGACTTGATTGAATTGGTGCTAACTAATATTTGTCTAGGAAACAAAGTTTAATTTTAAAACTAAATATAATTATAAATTTTAATTTTTTTAAAAAATTAGTAGTGCATCAAATAATTTATTGAATAACATTAGCTTAAGTTTTTTTTAAAATTTTATTTTAAATTTTATTATTAAATTTAATATTATTTTAATAATATTATTTATAAATTTAGTATCTAATTTAATATTATATATATATATATATATATATATTTTAATATTAAAATAGTAATGCTTCTAATCTATATGCTATTATGATTTCACTAAAGGATTTTTAATGTCTCTACCATTCTAAAATATCTTCTCTAACATTAATGATTGATTTCTCCATCAACCTTTCAATTTCTTTTACTATCTCATTATATAATATCTATATAACTAACACCTCCAAAAATAAAAATATACATTCTATATTGTATTAACTTTCTACAATACTTATAATCTTTATTTTTATTAATTTTTTAGTAGATTAGATTTTTTTTAATATTGTTGATTTTTGTCAAGAAATTAATTATGTATACTTATAAATCAATAGAGGCAATCTAGCTATAATAGATGAACACCAATGAGTAAATTATAAGGAAATATTATTGACAAGAATTACATTATAATCACAATTTAATAGTTTAGTAAATTTAATAAATTGGATGATACACACTTTTCTTATTAACAATAAAGTACTTTAGTTTGTATAAATAGAATTAGATTAACTTATGCTGGAGAAAAAAATAAAAATAGATGAATTACAGTTTATATTGGGAGCAATGGCTAAATCAATAGTATTTTATAATTAATTATTATTTTTAAAAAAGGTAACAATTACAATGCAATATACATAATTTCTAGGAATTACCAAAGAATACAACCTTCTTCTTTTTTCTTCTTTCTTCCTTTTTCAAATAAAACATACATAACTTTTATATTATACATTTGTCTCAAATGCTAGTATATACACATATGTGTGCATTTGTGTTTGAAATGATTCAAAATTCTCATATAATCTCATAAAAATGCTGAAATCTCAATAGATTACACTCCAAATCTTTAGGTACAATTTACACACAACAATAAGTGCATCACTTTATTCAAAGAACCCGAAATAAATGAAACGTAATCACATCAACGACGGCAACTTGTTATCATCCACCCGAATGAAAGCGTCGACCCATCATCCTTTCGGGAAACGACAAACCCCACCGCCGAGAAGGTGCATGGAAGGTGAGTAGGGGAATCAGCCAAAACGAAAAGCCCAACTTCATGGCACCGCCTCGGAGAGGGCTCCACCACCATGCACGGCGAGCGATCTTCGGCCGACTCCCCCCGAATTTGAAAATGACCTCATCATGCCAAGGTGCGATGATGCGGTGATGCCCCGAATTCTGCGTTCCTGCTCCTTCTCCTCCTCGTGTCCACAGAGATCCATCGATGGGCTGGTCAGAACATCTGGCCACCGTTTCCACTCTGAGTAAGGGCAGGGCACGATTTGCCCTTCGCTGATCCATTGACCTGGACATCGCAAGATATGACGCGGATCTGGACTCTGTCTGTGCTTGTGTGTGTCTAAGTTATTATTAGAATAGTGGGTTTTGCAATGTGCATTGTAGATTGGTTCGTTAGAAGATCTTTCTGGCCGGGCGGTGGGGTTTATTGAGTTGCAAAGGAGTTGACGGTTCGGATGGTGATGAAGTGCGTAATCTTTTGCTCCATATCGTTTCATGTAGGTGCGGTTGTTACTAGTGTGTAGGGGTTTTGGTTATTGACCTTCAACTCGCTGCACGAACGTCGAGTGTTGTCCTTCTGCTAGTGCTGCTTCGATTTCGTGCTCTGACCTATTACGGAATTTTTCTGGGTCTTCTGGGTGTTGATTGGTAATGCTTATTTTTACTGATCACTGGGTTGAACTTTGTAATCCCTGTCGTGATCCTCCACCAACCGATGTAGTGCACTGCATGTTCTGGTCAGAATCAGGTGTAATTGATCGTCTTCCTGCTCATTCAGCTATTGTGATTTTATTTTTTATTTTATTTTCTTTTATCAAAACCTGTGAATAAGATGCAGGCGAAAAATGACTGAAAATAATGACTGCCGTGGGTAATGCGTTGTGAAGTGAGTTATCAGAATCCGATCGAACATGGGCCTTTTGTATCTGTATCTGTTTAGTTGCAGTCGAATCTGTCGGAAATGTCAACACCCGGTTCATCAATCAATCTGGTCTCAAATCTAATACACAGTTTAAAACCAAGACATGAATTGTTGATGATCCCAGGTGTGAAATTAGAGTCAGCTGTTCGAGTATAACATGAAACCATAGAGAGCGTCGAGTAGCTTCCAAGAGAGTGCCGAAGCTGGTCAGCTCGGTTCCAGTCATCTGCAGTTAGGGGAACAGAGCTGGAACCACAACGAAAGCGATGCTACATTGTTGATGCAGTACTCTAATTGTCAACAGCAGTTGGCTGATTGATCTCCTGAACCACCTCGTCCTTCTGTGCTCTACACTGCAAGAAGTTAGGCCAGAACAGGGTTAGATGGAAATAATAAGTACGGTCAGTTCATTAGAAATTGATTCAGTCACGTAAACTCTCTTCAGTTCGTACAGAATCCTAATTGTCAACATTTAGGTGATGTGTAGGAATTTGACAGCGATACTGGTCCAGAAATGCTGTACATTGAAATACGTAGCGTGCAAGATATTGATACCGGGAGTATCTTGTGCGCAGCAGACCCATGCTTTGCTGGGTCATATGTAACTGTCGCCTTTGACGTTTCATTCTTCGGAAGGTGAAAATTGTAGAGGGTGCTTGGTGGGTCTTTGTTTTCGGTTTTGATGCATGAATTTGCCGTATGGCGCATCTGTCGTGCCCTCAGCTGCAGAAATAGTCCAAATTGAGCGGTTTCTGGACAAGGGACATGGATTGGCTCCCATTCAACCCATGTCCTGTCCTGGAGAGGACTCGATGCCACGAAATAGGTACTCCTTAGCTGAGACTCCCAAGCGCTAGCTGAAAGAGCTGAATAGTTCTACATTCTTTTTACTAAAATACAGTCGAATTTTATACCTTCATCATGGATTGTTTCCAGCAGAAAGGTATAATCAATCATCGCAAGCAATCTTAAACCCACTTGTGGGAGAAGTGGTACGATACCGTACTCTGAAAAATGTTTTCAAAACTGGCTTCTCTTTCAGTGGGCCGGGCAAGGGTTTAGTACACCTACTGTGATAGGGGTCGGGCTTTATCGTGCTGATCGTGACAAAAGTGGCTGCCTGGTCTATGAATCATCCAGTAGGCGCTGGCACGTGCAGATCTTGATGGCGTAGTGATTGTCCACCACAAGCGAATGATGAGACTCTCACGGGATAAAAGTATTTCCCAACTGCTCTACCGGCCCACAGTAGGAAATTGGTGCCCTGTAGCACTCATATCGTGAGCTTTCGGACATCTCTTTCAGGTCCCACCTTCATCCTTGACCTTTTGAGTCTTACAGCAGCTGGCTCTTCCCCTTTTTCTTATTCAGTTTTAAGTTTTAATTTTTAATTTTTAGGGACAGTTAGATCAGTTTGAAAGGATTTGTCAGGCTTTCTCATGCCGAACCAGCACCCAACAGCCCTCGTTTTCTAGTTGACATGGCCGCGCTATGTGCTATCACGGGTACTAGTCAGTTCAAAAACGTAGAGCCATTTCGAGGGAAGTATCATGAAAAACTACATCTTGTCGATAACAGTTTACTTACCTTAAACACATCATTGCTCTGACATCTGCTCGATAGTTAGTCATCTGAGAGGTCCAGCAGATGAGTCCTCTGCGGTGGATGGTCATTCATGGCTGTCGTCCGGTGCACCAGATCTCCCGGCCGACATGAGATCGTTGAGAGAGTGAACCTTATCCATGCACCCCGGTTAAACTGCGCAGGGTGACAATATTTGGAACCCACATCGTGTTCACGATGTTGCAAGAGCTGCAAGAGAATTTCAAAATGCAGTAACATCTAATCATCCATTCACATTGCCGTGGGTGCTACATTTCTTGGTCCAATGTTATTGCAACAAATCTTGAGTTTTTGCACGGAGATAATGCTGCACATCAATTCAAGTTTGAAGACGTCTCAAAAGTGCACTCATAAGTGTCACCAATCAAAACTTTGGAGTTCAGAGTAGTGCTTCACTGACAATGCTCCGCACTCGTTTGCCGCAAACTTTTAAGCTATTTCAACACTGTTGAATGGTTGCCGCATGCAGATTTGGATGCTTCACGTGAACAGACCAATAGTGCATCCATATTCGAACCCCTAACGAATACGTCGATTACGTTTGAGGCCCAGTTTCCATTCGAAGGTTGTGCATTTAGGGAGTTGCAGGTTTTCCTCAATTAATTGACTCTACGCCACTAAATATTGTTTTGGTGAACTGATCCTCGAAATGTCCATGTCTATCAAGCACGTTGTGACTAGCAACTTTCGGTAGTCCCCACAACGTAGACCCATGAAAACCGAAGCTTCAAATCTCTAGACTCCTCAACAATACCCCGTTGAGCTAGATCCTTCTGATAAATGCCTATTTGATAAATTCAATATCATCCCTGCCCCAAATTTTCCAACTTTTCGTACACCGTTGTGTTCGATACCAATTGCCGATTAAAATCATGAGCCGCTGATGTTATGAATCGTAACCGTCGACTAGTCTCATATTCGGAGTCGATTTCACTCATTCCACGGAAACTAACCGCAACAAATACAAGCGTAGATGTAAAAAAATCAATCTGTTCGCTGTAAAAAATGCATTCGTTGAAGGGATCCCCACTTCAACGGATGCACCGGCCATATTCGGGAACATAGAAACTAGTCCATGATAAAAATAAATGATTCTTTGCCTGGTATAGTATCGAGAGAAAACTGCACGAATAAAGCACTGGGGCTATAATCTGACTGCCGGGAGCGGTTGCAGCGGACTGCGAGACAAAAGTGGACAGCCCAACCCAACAAGCAAAAATGTTAGAAAGTTCTAGAGACAAATGGCTACAAAGCTATTAGAGGCCTATTCTTCATGGATTTCCTTCTCACCCCGTACAGCATGGGCAATGGAGGAATGGAGGGGGGGCGTATTAAAGGCACGCTCTGCTTCATCACCGACTTTCCTGGCGCAACTGATACCACAGCAGTCTTCTCTACAGTTTTCTTAGCAGCATGATACATTCTCGGCTTGCGCGTGCTTCGGGATTGTTGACCAGTGTCTGCAATGGACTTGAATACTGCCTTTCTTCCCTCTGTGTCAGAATATATATCCTCGGTAGACTGGGCGTTGTTGCTTTCTACCAGTGATCCGTTTGTGGGAGCATCACTTCTAGTTCTCAAAATCCGATCAGTGGAACTAATGTTGCTCTTGTTCACAATAGCTGGGGCGGAAACGACGTCAATCTGGGTACCGCATTCTTCTTTGTTCAAGGAATTTCCTGCTGGTATGTTCAGATCTTGCAACTCGCTCAGTACGGAACTCTTGCGTGCATTTCTTTCCAGCTTGGTTTCCCGCAGGGGTCGTTTCCCTTCGGCATGTCGTTTCGCCTTTCTGTAGCGGGCCTTCTTCCTCTCACTCAAAAAATTGTGGTGCTTACACAAGGATTTACCTTCCATGGCCATCATAGGACACTGCCACTTAGAATGACTGTTGCTGCCATCCTTTCTTGAGCATCTGACTCCATTCTGAACGCCTTGCTCGGCTACAATCCTAGCCTGCATCGCCTTCAACGACCCTGGAACGGCTCCTGTGATGTAACGGACGTTACTTTGCTCGAGACCATCGTCATGAACTGGAATTTTTCTCTTCTTGGACTCCCGGATGGACGCAGATTCTGGCTCCGTGTCCATTAGTGTGCCCGTGTGGAAACCTGATCTCGACGCAGTTGACAATTCGTCTGAGCTTTGATTCTCACCAATTTCATCAGCTTTCTGTGTCTTCTGAAATTTCCCGACTGACTCATTTAGCACCGCCTCAATTGTCCTTTCGTAAGCTTTTCTTCGGGTCTGTACTCCTGTTATACAGAAAAGCACAGTAACAAACAATGAGTGATCTCGGTAGCAATGCCAGCAAGAGTATGTGCCTTCTACGGCAATGATTTTCAACAAAAGCCTGATTATGAAACTAGTGATCGCGATTTACACCTTCACGCTCGATGTTGACAACTGAAGGATCTAGACTTGATAGCGCAGTGTCGCAGTCGCCTTGACTGAACTTAGCATCTGCAGAAATCAATTTGCTGGAAGCTTTAGGTTCCTCATTGAGATCAAATAAGTCCACCGAGTGATCATTAGCACCAGCCTTCGAGGTTTTTGGAGCTTGTTGAGGCGGATCACAGAGAAAGTAGCGAGTCTTCGCTCCTAATCTGAAATAGGGATTGCTTTTAAGGTGCTCCTTTACATGCTCCCTCCAGTTCCTCCCAAGGCTGGAGAATCGTGTTTGTGTCGCAAAGCTAGCAAAAATCTCCTTCAAAGTCATACCTTCCTTGTCAGCAGCTAAGAGCTGCAAATAAAGGCAATGTAGCAACGACCCTTCTGGTTCCTGTGATGGATGGCCACATTGTCCATTTGAACTACGATGTTCACCTCTGCTGAGGTTGCATCTCCGCTGCGTGATCTGCAAGCATACACAAGGTCAAATTTCCCAACCACTCCTGATATAAGGTTGCATAGAAATCATAGCTGAACTGGCACATCACAGCCCAACCGAAACTCTCAGCACCTAGAATCGACAACGTGAGAAGGACCTCATGAAAGAATCACTAATCCACTGTAGAATGATCTTTTGATATATTATCACTCAACCTCATGGACTGCTCCCAGGCTACAAAAAGTCATGAGAATTTACCATCTGCACTATGAATTTCACTACTAAATTTTTAATGTTTGTTGGAGTGACAGGTTCAAAACATGCTGCATTGTAATAACACTGCCATGGCAACGTCAAAAATCTCTCAACTTAGACCGTTTCCTGATCAGTACAGCATATATTTCTTATTTCCACAATAAAACTCGTGTGGTCTACTCGTAGGAATTGTAAACGTAATACTGATTAGTGACTTCGGTGTTTTCAAGCTAGCTGCCCACCTCTAATGTATATGGGAGTTTTCTGGGAGGAAAACAATCATAGCAAGATTATAGAACCCAGTTCACTCTTATTCTCAGCATATCATCTCTGCCTTGGAAGTTTCTACGATTGCGAAGATAGTGAAAGATACGTGAACACAGTGAGGAAATCTGCGACAGGTCATGAACTTTCCGTAATACAAGGTCAAAGTCTCTCAAAAGTTAAGACTATCTACAATACATAGGTTCCAATAAAATATGTTCCATGCTGAAAGGGTAAACTTCTACTGATCTCTGCGGAACCCGGAGGGTCATGGCTAAAAGCTGGAACATTGCTGCATTGTCATCTCCATTATGTAATCTCGAAAGCTAAGGATAATGTACCGAAATAGCTCCAAGGGAAGGATACTCAGGAGGAAGCACAGGTCCATAGTCCAAATGAGAAGAGAGAAGAACTTGACATTTGTTAAACTTGGACTGTGCACCCAGAATTCATGCCCGGCATGCCTGGATTGAGCGGTCATGAATACAACAGTCAACAAGCTACCACTTGTGTAGACCCACCGGTGGCCTGGACTGCCAATCCGACATACGAGGTTTCGCCAACTGGTTCCTGTACAAGTTAGGTCATCATGATGTATTTCACGGAGCAATTCATCACCATAACCGTACCTTGGTAGCGTGGGAGGCAACAACCGCATTCCCGTTGCAGTAACCGTTTCCACCCGGCAAAACCAATGTGCCAACACCTGCACTTCGTAGACTCCGCCGTGCATACTTCATCCTAGTATTCAAGTTGTGATCCTGCCCAAGTGTCCAGCCCTCCCAAGATCCCGAGTTGGAATGTTCCAAAGACTCATGCGTCTGATCACGTTCTAAAGAAGAACCCTGCGCTCCCACTTCTGCCTGTTTCAGCGAATTATACACAGGATATTGAACATGATCCAGTGCTCCCCCTTGTAAGGCTGACGTCGACCGAGCGCCTGCCAGCTTCCTCGGCGGACTAGAATCACCGAAAAGAGACTTCCCCAGTAGTAATCTACCCCCTTTCTCAGTCTCCAAAGTAATATGCCGAGAAAACTTGTTTCCCTCCGAAGTCTCTAGCGATGAAGGCCCTCCAGCTGATTCTGGTTCCAGAGCCTTCTGAACTTGCTTTCTGATCTTCATGCCTATACAACCTAAAGGCGCAACTGGGAAAACAGACACTTATGCTCCAGAGAGAAGTGAAATAACAAGAGAAGCTGGCCAGGCAGGTTGCTGCAGCTTCGAATGCATGATGCCTGTGATGAGGCGGGGAAACGGCATTGGACGTGCAATGCAGTGATACCGCCGGCCTCCTGAGTTCTAGCGTCGTTGCGTTATTACCATACGATAGGTGGGGCCCATGAAAACAAGCTAAGAACGGATGGTTGCGGTAAAAGCTGCTAACGCTGGATACACGCCGGGGTGCAGCACACTAAGTTTGCATATTTTCCTCGTACAACTCGTCCAAGCATTCGAATCGAGCAAGATGGCTACGAGATACATCACCTCTCAGTTCATTCAAACAAGAGACACAATCTGAGGAATTAAGAAGGCAAACCTAAAATGGACCAAAATAACCTTCAAACGTGACTGGGATATTATGTCAGAGCACTGTCTGACCTTGCAACCACGTTGAGCATCATGCAAACGGGACCTAAGAGCGCTTGATCCAGTGGGTCGCAACGCGATGAGACACAAGTAAATAAGCAAGCAATAGCGCTACGTAGCGTCACTGTGGTCTAATTCCTTCATACTACGACGAGAGCGAAGAAGAATCCGCGATACAGAAGCAGAGAACCACGAGCTCAGAGCCACCTCATCATGGACTACCCGAGCCTAAGCCATCAGTACCAGCCTGCGAAACGCAAAGACCGTTCTGAACCGGCAAGGTAGGGTTCCAGAACCGCCCACAGAGAATACTCCAGGGACAAAGCTTGAATACCCTGCGCAATCGAAATATCAGATTATCAGACCCTCAATTGGAATGTTCCCAGAAAGCTTCTGTAGTAGTAGTAATAGTAGTAGTACACACAACCAAGCGGATACGTGTAGCGGACAGAAAGCCTCGAGCGCAGCAGCAGCAGGCCAAGCACCCGAAACCCCAAACGGGCGTAGACGGGAACCTGGACCTTGACCTGAACTGAACTGAAGGCAAGAGGGTCTAGAAATCGGCATATATCCCGATGAGTGTAGCAGTGACTCAACGCAAAGCCAAGCAGACGGCAACAAGCTGGTGATAGGAGGACCCCAGGAGCCATCACCTATCCTGTGCAAATCCCGGTTGCATGCCCCGCTCCGTGAATTTCTAGATCCAAACCCAGACAACGCCCAAGCCCAAGCCAAGGACCAGGCTATCTGCGGCCACACAGGGAGGAGGGGCCCGCCCAGCTATCGCCCGACCGTCGCCATTAATTACTAGTTATTCTCCCACGGTAGCCAACAATCTAGGGCTCAGGTACACTATCGTAGCAGTTGACGTCGAAGCCTCGCTCTACACACAGCCTGAAAGACAAAAGAAAAAAGAACAGAACCTGGTAAAGAAAAAGATGAGCGAAAGAAGAAAGAAGGTGGTGGTCATCCAGAAGTGGCCGCTTTGACTACTGCAAGCAAATGATCAATTGTCTCCCCTCCATGGCAATGGCCCTGAACCTCTCCCTCCTTTATCCTCCCTCCCTTCCTCCCTTCCTCCCTCTTCTATTGCCTGTGATCCTCAATGATCCACAACATGCCATCTGCCTGCATGGTGGTGGACTATGAGCAGTGCACATTCTTGGTTCATGTGTTTATTGTTCTGCTTGTGGACTCCTTCATCCAACTGTTTAGTTACATCCAATTTGAGGATTTTGTCTGCATAGAAGTTTTCTTTATATGGTGTTAGGGTTAGGATTTTTTTTTTTTTGCCTATTTGACTCTTTATTGTAGATTTTTAAACTGTGGCCATAAAAGGAATGAACCACCGATTGGTTGATTAAGTAATGCAATACTCTCTAAGTTCTGAAAGAAGAGCATTATTTATCAGTTTACAAATTTTATCTTTTGATAAAATTATGCAAATACAAGTGTTGTTGTTATTAATGATAATAAGTATTTAAGTAGTTATTTATAATGGTTTATTTATTTTTTTGTTGAGGATTGAATAGATAGTAATTGTGCTTATAATGCATGGTTTGTTTTAATTAAACTTTTATATTGTTATTTTTCATATTAGTTGTCATTGTGATTTTGGCAACTAGTAATGCTTTGATTTAAGATACAAATGTTTTCTTTGTGTATTTAGTTGCCTTTAACTACAACTAAAATTATATCAAATTAAATAATTTAATTCTTTAAAATAATCTTTATATCACGGATATCCATCTAAGAAAGATTCTAGAAGGTTCTTGAAGGTTCTTCATAGTTCTAGAAGATTCTTGAGGTTCTTCATATTGAAGCAACAAGGAAGATGCTTAAGAAATATTCTAAGATAACTTGAAGGTGAAGCCTTCTACAAAAAGTGTCAAGGATAAGAACTTGATGAAAGCAAATAAA